>OX439128.1:16030240-16267740 GCA_949318235.1 Ecdyonurus torrentis | reverse complement strand
CTTAATAGACATGAAATAACAACAAAGTAGACTAAAGTCAAAAAATGATCAAAGTTACTATATTATCACAGGCATGTTTCATAAACAGTGTAGTCCATTTAAGAAGATTATAATAACAGTTAAAACAATGTCTTCACAGCTTTAGCATAAGATGAGTTAAATGTTATAAGCTTTGTTTTGTTTTAATAATATATTTTTTGATGAAAATTTTGTATTTTTGACTTTACCCAAAGAAAAAAAATTATTGTGTGTGTGTGTATATATATATATATATACATATATATATATATATATATATATTATATAATACTTCAATGTATAATAATCTTAGTAAGCATCAATAATTATACTTTAAAAAAAAAAGCAAGGAACAAAGTGTAACCTATCCAAAATGAATGGGTTTACACAAGGCAAGAAATAGGTTGTATTTTGATGGCAAGTGACTGATGTGCCATGGGCTAACAAAATGAAAACTGGTTACAAGAGTCTAGTAATTTAAAAGAAATACATATGAACCATTAACCTGTATATAACATAAAAAAAAAAGTTCAGATATTTGAGCAGAAAAATTTAATAGCTTAAGTTCCCGAAACCAGTTTGGTGTCACTATACCCAATAGGCACTTAAAAATGAGATGAACTCCATTCGAAAGTGATAAATATACTTTCTGTCTTTTTTTTTTTTTTTTTTTTTTTTTTCCTTCTTCTTCTTCTTCTTCTTCTTCTTCTTCTTCTTTTTTCTTTTTTTATCTCCATTTTGTAGTTCACACAGTACACATCTTACATAGAAACTGCACTGCAAGAAAGCTTTGATTTCAATTGTGCTTGTAAACAAGATTTACAATAAAATAAATTTTAATCAAATAATAAATGAGTAAGTAATCATAATTTACAAGCGCAATGAACATATTTTTTTAATTTTTTTTTTTACAATTTTACGATACTTTCTCTCTCTCTCTCTCTTTAAACTAGACCAAAATATTGAATTCTATACCCTTACATAGTAATTGATGCTTCTATGGACATAATTATAAAATATAATTTTGAGAAAAATTAATTTGACATAAGCTTTTAATATGAAAACATTTTTTGTTATTTATAAGACACCTATATATGACAGGGAAGTAAAATTAATGGCACTGTGAATATATTTTTTTATACATATTAAAATCACACTCAGAACAAAATTTGCAACTGGAATAATAATTAGAATTAAAATATAAGTAGGCAAAAATATCAATAATTGTATTTAATGAATATATGTAAAAAAAAAAAATAATGCTCTTTAGAGAGAAACAATTAAAATTAAAAAACTGACCTGAGTAAATATTGTTACAACTTTTTTTTTTTTTTTTTTTTTTTTTTTTTTTTTTTTTTTTTTTTTTTACATACTGCAAGCACACATTTAAAATATAATATTATTATACATTCACCACAACTAACACACTCACAAATAAACATCATTAAAATTATCTCTACTTTTTTTTTCTTCTTTTTTTCTTTATAGGAACCATGTGCCTGCTAAAAAATAATTTAGTGCTTTGCTAAAAAAAAAAAAAAAAAAAAAAATGAACAATGTGAATATTTTTATAGTAAATATTTTTTATAGTTTTATATAACACTTGTTTTGTTTTGCTAAATGCACAAAAAACATATCCCTGTTTAAGCTCTGCAGCATAAAGGCTCCTCTGTCTTGTTATCTAACCGAGATCAATTGGATGATGAAAAAGTACTTGTCTAAAGTTACACAATGTACAAAGTGTTAAGGACAAGCACGTGATGATTGTTCTTCGCAAGGGTGACTACGTAGCCTTCAGAGGTGATTTTGAGACCACAGCAGCGAGACACCTGAACACAAAACAACTGTGTTAGCACACATAAGCTATGAAGCTCTACATTATATTCAGCTCTGTGAGTTCGATTTGGATCATTCCAATTTTGGAAGTCTACCTATGATCATGCCATACACAAAAATAAAGGCAATTAATACAATACAAAATATTATTGTACAAATACAAAAAATGTATTGTATTTAATAACAAAGGTCCTTTTTAAATTATGAGCTTAGTTCCTTTAAGATACGTATATTTAATTAAGTACAATATACAAAGTCCCGCCTCTGAAACAGCTGTTTCTCAATGTAACAGAACGGCATTCGTTAAGTAATTATTTTGTAAATTTTTATATTCAACAGTTTTAGTCAGCCAAGTATCACTAAATTATTATTATACACACACAAAAACTCATGAAATTGCATTTATTTTTTATTATTATTATTATTTTTTTTTTTTTTTTTTTTTTTTTATTTAAATTTATGGTTTAGAAATATGTAATGAATTCAGTGAGTCAAAACTTTCAAAAATTACAAGGCAAAATAGAAATGCATATTTTTTCAATAAATTCTTATTTGAATTTGATAGACTCTAAAAATCTAAATGCAATGTAAAATGAAAGACAATGAATTGAAATTTAACTACGTACCATTTAATAAGGATCTACACCATTGGAGACTGTTAACAAAAGCTTTGATATCACTTAATTAACATAGAAAGGTATAGAAAAAACATTGAGAGGTTACGAAACAACATGGAGGAGGTGGGCATCTGCAAAGATTTTTGTCGTACACTGTACCTAATTAATGTATGAATCTTAGGTTTCACTCAGTTTTCACTTGTAAAGACTAACACATACTTCTAGCAATGCGGGCTGAACAGAGCAATAACAACCCTTTGATCATGCCATACCACAACACAATGTGCAGTAAACGAAAACATGTACAGTCAACTTGCGTCAATGTTGCCACGACAAACTTTGCGTGACCGAAGTAAAAATTTATGACGTAAGCCCTCGCCAGTTAGCTCGCGCGGGAATAAATTAAGTTTTAGTTGAGACGTCTTTAAATTAGGAATGGAAAATATATTATAAGTCAGATTTTATTGTTTATATTATGTGTTTACAGCTGTAAATATATGTGAGTTATAATTAAGTTATCATATTAAACTACAGCACCTATTTAGTTACATGTAATACATTACGAATTAGTTGTTGTTTTGCAATAAGCTTTTGCAATAAAAAAAATAAAAATAATGCATTACATCTATAACTCACGAGGTGTTGTATGTCGTCAGTCGGATATGCAAAGCTCGGATTAGGAATTTGAGTGTTTCTGAAGTTTGAATCGTCATAATTCAAAAATAAAAAATCACAAAAAATTGGAATTATTTTTGTCGTGCGGCTTATATATCTGACAATATATTGTATTAATTTTATATTTTTACTTCAAATAGTTCGCTCACAATTCATCAATTAGTAAACTTAAACACCCTGTTT
Organism: Ecdyonurus torrentis; assembly: GCA_949318235.1. Classification (NCBI taxonomy): domain Eukaryota; kingdom Metazoa; phylum Arthropoda; class Insecta; order Ephemeroptera; family Heptageniidae; genus Ecdyonurus; species Ecdyonurus torrentis. Next base: position 16,264,411 of record OX439128.1, on the reverse strand, counting down.
TAGCACTCTGTGCAAAAAAGTGAAACTAAAATTATTATTCCCATGCAACAGTTAGGAATAAAAATTTCAAATTAACATCATAGAGTCAATAAATGTTGCTTATTCTTAATATACAGTTGAAATTTTTTTTTTGCAAGCGACCCCTTTGCCAAAATTTGCAAAAAACGGATCTCGCGTTTTTTTAATGTTTTGAAGCTCAAAATTATTTTCGGGGTGCAATTTTGAATCTCTTAAATGGTCTTTTGCTAATAATGTAAATATCTTATTTCTATGATATTAAATGAATTTTTAAAAATTTAATGTACTGCTGGTTGCGGTCATCAGGCATTTTATGTACTGCTTTCTGCGTAACTACAGGGGCTATAAGTTAATTAATTCATAAATTTTAGTTAATTTCAAAATAACTTTGTATATTGCAAAGAAATCTTTTAAGAATACAAAATTGCGCCCCTAAAATAATTTTGAGCTTCAAAACATTAAAAGAACGCGAGATCCGTTTTTTGCAAATTTTGGCAAAGGGGTCGCTTGCAAAAATATTTCAACTGTACATTAAGAATAAGCAACATTTCTTGACTGTATGATATTAATTTGAAATTTTTATTGCTTACTGTTGCAAGGGAATAATAATTTTAATTTCACTTTTTTGAACAGAGTGCAAAAACAGGGTGTTTTAGTTTAATAATTGATGAATTGTGAGCGAACTATTTGAAATAAAAATATGAAATTAATATAATGTATTGTCAGATATATAAGCCGCACGACAAAAAAAAATCCAATTTTTTGTGACTTTTTATTTTTGAATTATGACGATTCAAACTTCAGAAACACTCAAATTCCTAATCCGAGCTTTGCATATCCGACTGACGATATATACCGGTAATATAAATATAAGAAAAAAAAAAAAAAAAATTCTTATATATATTATAGGCCTATACCTATATATATATATATATATATATATTATATATTGCTTTGCCGATTCTTTTCCCTTCTTGTGTGTTGTCCTTGTATTTGTGTTCATCCTAATTAATTTATGAGAAAGCATAAAATTGTACATATTTTTGTGTTGTTATATATCTCTAATCTATCATACTTTTAACTCTTTTCCCCCCTCCCCCTTCTGCCGTGAGTGCGGAATGTGAGAAAACTGCCGGAATATTTCACTTGCTCGATTTACGTGCTTCTCGCGTCTTCTACCACCACCTGCTTGGGGAGGGAGTGGGCAGAGGTCGCTTGAGGCCGGTGCGAGCAAGTAGCCAGTCTGTCACCAGCATTCGCGCGGTAAAGATGCATTGCCTGGCAAGCCTAGCTGTGAATCTTTATCTCGTAAGTGTTGGATCGTTGTGCTGACGAGCCCCAATGAACTACTAGATGTGTATCGTAATGCATTGAATGTATTATCACTCAGTTAATTAATAAATTAACTGCGTGATATTTAAGTTTGATGGAATATGATATTATATTGATAGTAGGTATTGTGAAACACGTGTCCACAACTTGACGAAGTGGTCAATCACGTAGTTTGATCGCATCTCAATCACGGCAGTAAAATTCTCTCATTAGCAGCCTTGTGCTTGCAATTTTGCGTCCCCTTTTTTGTATCTATTTAATTAAAGATTTTCACGTAATATAGCTTTCAATATAGCGTGCTTTAATTACAATCATCATTACTTTTCTTTGATTTGCAAGGTGCTGTACATAGTTTAATATAATAAATTTACAATAACTCTCAAATGTTTACAGCTCTATAAACACATATAAAATAACTCAAATACTAAAGTTTCTATTTCTGTATTGAAGACGCTTCAAAGAGAGCGCAACATTCCCACGCGGCCTAACTACAAGAGTTAACGTCACAAGTTTTTTACTCTGGTTACGCTCACTCCTATTTGGCAGAAATAGCGCAAGCTGACTGTACAAACTGACTGTGTAGTATGCAGAGTACTTAAAATATATGTAATGCAGTGCAGTATCTTTAGAGGGTTGTCACTTTTCTGTCAAGGGTCTCTAGCCAGGCCCGTTATATCAGCGATTCACTGCCTATGAGATACTTGTAACGCTACACCCACAAAGCGTGATGAGCCCAGACTACCCAACTTGTTCCTACTCTCTACAAAGCGTGCATTTGAGCCCAAGCTACCCTACTTTTTACAACTCTAACAGGCCCACAACCCAGAATCAGAGTGGTGCAGAGGGAACCTCAAGGTGGTCCAGAGGCTCAGTAGGGTAGACTTGACCTTTCGGCTAGTATGGATGTGCTAGTAGGGTGCCTCTTCTTTTTTTTTAAATTATTATTTTTAATATTAATTCTATTTAAAAAAAAATAAAGCTACCAGAAAAAAAAAAGTTTGCAAATTAAGATGCAAATAATAGCAACATTATTAGTATCCTTGCATTAGGCAGTAAACCCCTTGCAGAAAATATTAAAGCCATAGACCACATAAAACAACATGTGCTTTTTAATGAATAAACACGAAATGGGATCTTCAAAATTGATGAAAATTTTTACTAGAATGTTAATGTAGTAGCCCCACGAGAGAGCGTGAAAAAACTGTAAAGTATGCAATTTGCGTGAAAATTCATGTTTATGACGTCAGAAACATGCAAAAATTAGTATGAAAATGTTGTGCGGGCTGCATAAATCGAATTTTTTAATCACTGCTACAGGGATACTGTTGAGTTTTGAGAAAAACTAATGTTATTTATGTAAATCCCATCAAGTGTTTTGTGATGTAAATGCTTATGTTTTTCTCTGGTCTATTCCTTTAAGAATGTAAAATACAAATACAAAAAAAAAAAAAAATCATAAGAATAAACATGTTTATCATAAATAAAAATAAGGGAGAAAATAATGATACAACAATAAACATACCTTGACATAAGGGCACTCAAACTCTGAGAGCATGAGACCATCTCGAGTGAACACTGCAACATGGAAGCGGTTACCGTGGGAGTCACCAACCAGCACGTCTCCCGCATCTGATATGTCAATGCCATTGGGGAAGTTGGTCACATTCTCACAGCCAATACGCCGTATAAACTGACCGTCCTCATTGAACACTACCACACAATGACCCTTGAAGTCGCACACAAAGAATTCTTTTCCTGAAAAAAAATAATAATAAGAATACCATAAGTTATTTATATTATTATTATATCATAGTGAAGCAGTAGTATGAAAAGATGAGATACTAACCACTGATGGCAATGTCTGAGGGCTCCCTCATGTAGTCGCTGCAGTCAAACCAGCGCAGGAGGTCACCACTCTCAGCAATGACAAACACAGTGGGAGACACACTGTCCACTGCAACGATCTGGCCCATGCCATTCACAGCAAGACCAGCCACAATGTCAATGTACCTGTGAACAATTTGTTAAAATATACTTTTAATAGCCCCACAAGATGAGTTAATATTATTTGCTTATATTTATGTGATTATTCCATTGGCCTACAAAATTGTCATTCTTGATAACTCAATACTGTATTTTGTTTACTTTGCTTTAGTGTTCAAAAAATAGGCTTTATTTACAAACCTGATAGCAATTTTCTTGATGAAGTGTCCATTCTTGGTGAAGATCTGCATACGTGAGCGCTCATTGCCACGGTCACACACAACAAACTTGCCAGAGTTGCGCATGACAGCCACTTTACGAGGGTACCATAGCTGGCCCTCCTCTTTGCCAGGGATGCCAAATTGGAATTTGAATGTTCCAGTCTTCTCAAACACCTAATGGCAAAATATCCAGTGAGTAGAGAAACCTTTTGTTGTTGTTTTTTTAAAAAAACAAATAGTAATTTGAAAACTTAATATGCATATATGTATATTACTAAACCGGTTGCAACATAGCCTAATCACTGAGCTTGCATTAATAAGGGGCATATCTTACAGGCTTGTACCTGTAATTGTAAACCAAAAGTCACCCAGGGGTCAGGTTTCGTTGCAAGGAATCTATATCTTACTCCATAAAATAAAGAAACTGAAAACTTTTAGTGTTCTGCTTAAAAAAATAACTTTTGTACCAAAGTGTTGCAGGATAGCAAAAATTAAATAGTAAATCATTAATGATGTTTAAATACATCTAAAAATGAGGGGAGGTTTGCTGCTATATATAGAGGGCTACACATGGCATTTCGGTACTTCTGCACTCCTCGGGTGCAATTTAGGTACATGTGCAATCTCAGCCGTGCCTACTAATGGCACACCTGTGCAGGCCAAGTGTATAAAGATGTTTCAATAGAGGGAAGCACAGAGAATGCAGATGTATCAAAATTGCACCTGTGGAGATTGCAGAAGTACCAAAATGCCGAATAGCCCTCGATGTACGATGTTAAAAATAGAAGATAGTAGGAGAGATTAAAGAGAGAGTTGAATAGAAAAATAATTAAATACAAAGAAGATTCTCTAATTTATATATTTACTTACATTTTATTTAGTTATTAATTTTAAATTCAATGTGTTTTAATCTCTCTCCAACCATTTTCTATTTTTTAACATCACATTGAAATACATGTTACATCCTAAAAATTCTAATATTTGATTTTTAATAGTAACTCAGGAGGCCTTATGAATGAAATAAATTTATTATTGCATTGATTGAAGTAAAATAACAGCTATTGCCATAGCATTAACTCGTCAAAGCGGGCAAAAGGTTCTACCCAAGAAGTTTTTCTAATTATATATATATATATATATATATATATATATATATATATATATATATATATATATATATATCGACATTTACCTGTCGAAGTGAACAAACTACACTTTACATATAACTAAAATGAACGTTCTACGTTGGGTGCTTCTACGAATTTTAACACGAGAACTAGATGAGAGAACTTGGAATTTATCAAGTGTAGATCGGTTATTTTGAACTAAATTTGTAAAGTGTAGTACGGTCATTTAGACGGGTGAGCATCAATATAATATATATATATATATATATTCTCCCCCCTCATAACATTTCAAGGATTACTGTTTTGATTAGGAGCCCTTCCTATTAAAAAAAGCAACATAAAACACAGGCAAAAAAGAGGGAGAGGGTATGAGCAAACTCATGCAATGAAAATTTTGTTTCACTCTATTTCGAGCCGCTCTAAATCAAAGTCTCTACATGGCAAATGCTCAACTAAACATCCAAGTCAATTAAGTAAGAAAGCTTGTTCGTGTTTTGCACTTGTGCTCAAACAAATATACATAGAATAAAACTAAGTGCATCAGAGCAAGACAAAATAAGTAAATAAAATATTGCTAGGTAAGACTACTTGCAACTATACTAAATAATAAATTAAGAGGCTCAATTTTCAAAGCCACCATTCTCCGAAACTTAATACTTTACTACAGTTGTTCGATTAACAAATGCTTTGCTTAAAAAAATAATAATTAAAAAAAAAACTGAACAGAAGGGGAGGGGGGGGGGGGGGGGTAAATCTGAAATGAATGGAAAGAAATAAAAATAGCAAATTTAATTTCATATTTAATTTCAATTTCAATATTGTATAAAAATGGCAACACTTATAATCATAAGTTAATTGTTCTAACATTTTTTTTTTTTTTTTTTTATATATATTACTGGTCAAAAGAATCTAATTTTGCGTTCTTTAAGTATAAAAAAAAACTTAAGTAGACAGAGAAGCGTATGTAATACTTATAATTACTTAAAGACATGAAAATAAGTAATAATATACGTAATAATAGCTGCAACAATGCAATGCAACAGTCAAAAACATTTCATATTAACTTCCAATGAATAAACATAAAAAAGTGAACGTCTAGCCTAGACTAGGCTGTCTCTGCAAAGGCATGCCAAATGACCCCTTGAGCATGACAGAATCATCAGCGCAGCAAGTAACAATATTTATTTACAAAAAGGTTTAAAAATAGTACTTTATCATTTTCCTTCTTTCTGTCGTAAGATATATTTAAAAAAAAAAAATGGGTCAACATATACATGCATTTTGAGACACAGTAAAGAGAGAGAGAGAGAGAAAGAGAGTAGCTAAGCAAACATACAGTGAAACTATATGCTATGTGACTCAACCAGTGCAGACTAGACTGATTAAAAAAAAATGGTAATAACAAAGACACAAAAAATAGTAGCATTTTATGTATTAAAAAATCAGTCAATATTTTGTTTTAGAACAGCCTATAACAGCCAGTTGAGGTAGCATACTGATTGGTATAGAGGGGATTAGGAGGTGGGGGTGGATTTTGATAAGGAAAAATAGGAGTGCGGTGAGTATTCACCTGGATACGGTGGTTGTTGGTGTCAGCTACAACGATATCCTCATCATTGCCAAGGCAGAAACCATGTGGAGAGTTGAATTGGCCCTTGCTTGGCCCCAGCTGACCAAACTTGCATCGTATCTGCATGGCTGTCACTTTATTGGCACTGCTACCACTGCGCACTTGCTGTGAGAATGTTGACAGTCCAGACATGCCAGAGCCATTGGTACTGGGAGGGCCTCCTCCACTGCTGCCACTCAAGTTACCTCCTGGGCCATTCATCATAGAGTCACTTCCTCCCATCATCTCATCTGCAAATAAACAGCATTCTGCTACACTCAAAACTCATAACCTAGTTTTACATAGATAATTAAGGAAAGAAATAAACTTTGTGGTAATTGATTGATAAAATGATGTTAAAATTACACATAAATTTGAAAATTTGTGGAATGGGAAATGGAGCTGTTAATTGACAGGGAGACCTTGCAGGCGAGAAAATATTTTAATCCAGTCCAAAATTAAACATGGAGAGCGTCTATGCAGATAGTGTTTGCAATGCTTGTACTACAGACCTTGTCCCTCTATTTATATAATCTAAATATAAATGCGAGCCAAAACCATTACCAAAGCTCACCCTCTTTAACAATTCAAGCACGGGTAATGTGCTCACTAAAGAATATACTGCTGTTGTTCCGCTTTATTGGCCGATGTCCACTTGACCCTGAAAAATATTTTTATGACCTGAAATGCGAAAATCCAAAACTTGGGGTCAATCCAGCAATTTTTATTTTTTCAAGGCCAAGTGGACATCGGCCAATAGAGCGGAACAACGTTGCTTACCCCTTTGCTTTATAAACAATTTTCATGTTAAATTTCAGACCTGGCTAGAATATTTCTGTCCTGGTCAATCAACAGCTAATTTCCCATTCCCAAATTTTCAAAACTATGTGTTATTCTATTATCTTCTTATCAATCAGATTTGCATAGCTTTGATTAACTACAATGATTACAAAAAATTAGAATTAGAACTGCAAAACAATCTTACACAAAAAGCTGCCGGAGGTAGGGGAAGCACTGAAAGTTACAACTAATATGGCAGTTTTTCATCAAAATTAACTTAGTGTTACTTACCAGGCATTGGGGAAGTGGACGAGGATAGACTTTGGTAGCCTCCACCATTAAGGGCTGAAACAGCATTGTTCAGTAGAGCAGTGTCCAGATTTGGGGATGTTGCTTGAGGTCGGCCATAGCTACCTCCATTTACATGACCATGTCCACCATTGATGTGACCATTGCTGAGATCTATAAGAGAGAAAAAATCATCACCACGTTTCACTACCAATGTATATCGAGGGGGCTCCGCTATATTGTCCTAAGTCCACGTGGTTCATTATTTACTAATGTCCTAAGTCAAAGTGGTTCATTATTTACTAATGTCCTAAGTCCATATGGTTCAAAATTTACTAATGTCCTAAGTCCAATGTTACTCACTTTTCAGGAGAAACAAAAAAACTAATTATCTCAACTAATAATCACGTAAATACAAACTACTTTCGCGAGTATTACCAGTAATTATGGACCCATTTAATGTGATAATTTTTATAATTAGCAAATAGCATTATTCATCAAAATAAATTATTAAATATTAAATGATAATTTTTTGGTATAAGTTTTCAAGATAATTTTAATGAAAAAATTTATTTAAATTAAAAGATTTAATTAAAAAAATAATATTTGCACCGCATTTAAAAAAAATTAGCATGTGCAGCATAGTTTATATTAAAAACATAAAACACAACTTATATTGCGCGAGTATAACAGCTTTTAGATATATAAAATATTGTAGATAAAAAATTACATAAGAAAAAATTACTTTTTTTAAAATGTTTAAAAATGACGTCACAGGCAGTAACTTTTTCTTATGCCCACAGGCACAAAATTGCTGCATTTTTTTTTAATTACATAAAAATACTTGATGAACTAAAAAGTTAGAAAAGTTAGAAAAGGACGATGTTCTCTTTTAGAATATGACACTTATTTAACCCCTAATTTTTTTAAAGTGTTTCTCGTTCTTTATATCCAAGAGTATTAAAAATACTGCCAAAATTGTATTGTTTTTTCTTAATTTTTACTTTTATACACTTCTTGCGTTTTCAGGTGGATTTAAAGTGCTTGTTGAATTTTATGTATGTTAAGGAAATTAAAAATAAAGTCGGTTTGGCTCTCTCTCTCTCTCTCTCTCTTTTTTTTTTTGTATATTTTTTTCATTGTTTTTAAATCGAAGGTTCAGATGATTATTATAATTAAGTGCTCATTTAACAAATAAAATCATTCAATTTTTATAAATTTATAAAATCATTTATATAAACAAATCATTTATAAAAATAGTATGGGCGTCATGAAAAAATACGATTTCTTCCGTAGATCTGGTATTAAAAAAATATCATCCTTTGCGATTAATTAGTACCTCGTGTGTCTTACATATTAACACTACACAAAAATGTATAGAAGAGTATAGGGTCTATTCATTCATGTTAAAGTCGACGCCATGTTGGATAACTCAATAACATGGGTAACATAGAAAAATATCTCATTTTGCCAGTTTAAAAACACTATGCAATATTTTTGAGAGCATTGATGTTGTAAATATGTTGAATTAGTATCTCAAGTATGTGAGAAAAATAACATGAACAAAAAATTAACAGATTTCTCAAAGAAAATTGGCTTAAATGAAGTTTGTCCTATGCTGAGCAATGTTATTCACTACTCCAGTATGGCCTCCAAGCGCAATAAATATGACGTCATCCGCATACACCCTATAGGAATAGTTGTAAAAATAATAATAATAATAAAGTACGTGATTTTATGCGAAAATCACATGATGATGGAAAATTTACATGCGGTTCTCAATTATATGCATCTAATTAATTTCGGTACAGACGCGAGGCTCGCTGTGGTCTATGAAAGCTATTCACTGGTTTCAGACCGATGAAAAAAATTCTGTACTGTATGTGTCTTAGGTCGATAAAATTCCTTGACAGTCCTTAAAACATTATTTTTTCATATACATAAAAAAATATACGCAAATTTAATATTGTCACAGCAATCTTCGGAAGTCAAGTCAGAGAAATGAGTGTCTATTAAGAACCTGCAAAAGTTTTGGGGGTAGTTTTCCAATTAAAAATAACTTATAATAAAAAACATTAACTTAAATTAACAATATTTATTTCAGTTAAAGATAATCACCGTCGTTTTCAAAACAATTAGCCGCTTACTTGTACATAACTATAGCGCGTAAAAAGGGGGCGTGTCTGGTACAAATAATGTCGAATTTTTTATGCCACGGCTTTATTTTTTTAGATATTCATGTAAAAATTAGTGTAAATATGTAAAATAAGTTGTTTGATCATTGCAAATGAAAAAACCATTTTGGTTCAAAATGGACTTAGGACATTAGTATTCTTTCAAAAACGAGGACTTAGGACATTAGTAAATAATGAACCACTTGGACTTAGGACATTAGTAAATAATGAACCACGTGGACTTAGGACAATATAGCGGAGCCCCCTCGATATGTATACATGTATGTTATAAATAAATGTGAGATATGTATATGTATGCTACTCACCATGATTGTTGAGAGAGGCACTGCCTAACTTGGCTAGTGCTTGCAAGTTGTTGATGGCATGGTCACCTGAGAAAAGGTCTGCTAAGGTGAAGGGAGGAGTTGGACTTGGGTTGGAACTTGGTGTAGTTGCAGCAACAGCCTGCTGAGGCAAAGTAGGTGATCGGGACATAACTGTTGCCGTTACATGATGCTCGCGCTCAGCTTTTTCTGCCAGGGTGGCAAGCTGTTGTAAATTGTACTCCTGGATGCTGGTGAGCTGCAGACCAGGTCCAGTGGCAGGGGACATGGGTCCAGTCACTGAGCTAGGGGACACCACAGAGCTGGGAGGCAGGACAAATGCTGCTTCGCTCTCAAAGGAAGATTGCATGGAAATAGGCAGTGAGGGGGGACTGGTGGATGGAGGGTTGCTGCTGCTTAGATCTAGCCTATCAGGGGGTGCCACTGGAGCAGCTGCTGAAGCAGGAGTTGGCGGGGCGCTAGCAGCCTTGGTAGGAGGCATGGGAATGGCAGCTGGTGGTTTGAAAGATCCAAATGTGGCCTGAAATCATGCACAGTTAATGTAACCCAAATGCTAATATAAATTCATAGTAAAAAAAAAAATAATAATTAAAAAATAATTAAAAAATAATTAAAAAATAATAATAAGATGATGAAACAAATACCAATGCTAATGAAAAGGGAATACTGTTACCTTGATGGCAGCTTCAAACTTGTCAAAGTCAGTGTGGAACTCCAGGTTAACTGCAAGGTCCTTAGGAGGTTTGTTTGAGACAAGTTCTTGCAAGCGTGTGCCAACTACTTTGCGTAGAGAAAGTAACTCTGTGCCATTGCCGTGCTCCAATAGACGAGAGGCAAATCGACACGACTCCTCAAGGCGATCCATAGTCTTTTCCATTCTGAACACATACACAAATTTGTAAGTAATAATATTACATACATGCTAATAATTGCTAACATAAAAATATGACGAGGCTTACCCATGCATGGTCTCCATGATCTTCAACTCTTGTTCAGAGTGTAGCTTGTTCAGATCTTCAACTGCTGCATCACGGCATTTCTCCAGAAGAGCCTTGTAACTCTAAAAACACAAATCATGTATTGCTTGAGAGAGGAACTTCAACTGAAACAGCTGTTAATGGCTAAAGAGAAGGGTGTAAGTGTAGGAAGTATTCACACCTCTAGTTAATAACAATTAATTAGTGTTTAAAATCAGCAGGTAGTACATGCCTTTGTCAACTTTTATACTTAGTAAATAATTGTGCCAAGTGTTCCTGGAAACTCAAAGCTTGGTATCACCTGTGCCCCAATTTTATAAGTCAATTGCTGTTTATTTTAATTACTGTTCATGATATACTTAAATAAAAGGATAGAAATATCAACAAGGGACTTGCCACAGTAGAAGTACTATGGAGAGGTCCCACGTGGCACAGAGTTTTAGTTATAATATTTTTATAACTGAGAGCTTTTGTCATATTTTAATGACATTATAACAGAAGATTTACTTGAGCAAATCACTGAGCAGCGTGTAGTCAAGACTATAGTACAAGACTACATCTACAAGCTGCTCAGAGATGTGTTTAAGAAAATCTCTTCTTTCATTGATAATGTCATTAAAATATGACAAAAGCTGCTATAAAAACATTTTAACTAAAACTCTGTGCCACGTAAGACATCAACCTCTCCATAAAACTTCTACTGTGGTAAGGCCCTTGCTGGCATTTCTATGCAATGTTTTCTCTCTCGCACTCTCTTCTTCCTTAAGGGAGTAGGGTACTGACCTTATATCTCAAAAACTTGAAGTATTTTGGGTCTAAATTTGGTGTCATTGTGTAGATATGGTCATACATAGCCGTGATAAGAATTTCAAGATGTTTGACCGTCCAAAAAAAAAAAAAAAAAAAAAAAAAATATTGAAATTAACATTGGGCCTTATGGGCTTAAAATTTCAAAAAATCTTATAAAATTAATTTGCAGTGACCCCCCAAAAGTTTTATATATTTGAAATTGTCTCAACCTGAAGTATCATTGTGCAAAATTTCAGATTTTTTTGACGAGAAAAGTTTGAGTCTAATGGCCGACGTCGGTACCCTACTCCCTTAAATTGATTGTTCATGACAAAACTATTATTATGTATCTGACTTCGTAGCCTTAACAATATACACACATTAAGGTTTAAAGAGAAAGACCTTTCTTTTTGTAGCCTCTGTTAAATAGTAACTTTCACATTAAGCAAGAGTACTTGAGAAGGAGGCATAACATTTCAAACATACTTCCAAGTAAATTTTCTTTCAAGCTTCCTTAAATAGAAAAAGTAGTAAGGTGCATAATTAACAATAAAATTACAGATTATTTTAAGTTAATGACAATTTTAGCATACAAACTCTTCTCTCCCCCTCAATAAATGTACAAACACTTCATGCTTCTATAATATGAATACATTGTAATTTTCTTGGCTTTTGGAAAGAATCATTTTAGCAAATTACCTGGAAGGACTCCTCGATGAGAGCCCTGGCATTATCATGTTGCATCTCAAGCTCACTCAAGGTGGCACCCAAGTTTCCTGATGTTTCTTCACAGCGAGTCACTTGTGCCTTGCCATCAGTCACCAGTTTATCAAGCTCCTCACGTTGTTTCACTTCTGCATCTGCCAAGCGCTCAAAGTGGTGCTCAGGAACAGGGTGTAATACAACCATACACTCATTGCAGATTGGCACCTATAAAATTAATACATATTTTAGTCATGTGATTTCAACAAGTAACTTTTAACACAATTTAAACACACCTGGCAGGTATAACAGTAAAACTTTAGGTTTTCAGAGGGATGAGTGGTGCAGAAAATTGGTTTGTGAATTGGTATTGCTTTTTCTGAGTTCTTCAAATCTTCAAATGCAATCACATTATGATCTTCAAAGCAACGCATGAACTAAAACAGAAAAAAAAATGTTATATATATGGACAATATTTAAATAAAACATCAATGTTACCTGGTGTGCAGTATTACAATTTGGGCATAGGAAGTTTGCACAGTCTGAGCAACGAGCTACCGCCTTCTCCTGAGCCTTGCAACTGGTACAGAGGACAGTCTGACTGGCAATGGCACTCATATCCAGCATGTTGGTAAGAACATGATCACGGGGCAGCTGCCGAGGGGATATATTGGTCACATACTTGCACTGAGGGCACTCAATGCTACCCCCCTTTTTCTCCGTTGAGGCAATACCCTCTACACAGCCAAGACAGAACACGTGCAGGCACGACAGCACTCGAGGGTCGCAGAACTTCTCACTATAAACACAACAGGCAAGGTGTCATGTATAAGTGGAAACACACACTTCCGATTAAATTTAAGGTTTAAGTTAAAAATAATTAATTGATTGTATCTAACTTGGTAACCTGAACACAAAATCAGATGTTAAGGATTAAAGAGAAAGACTTCATTAATTTTTGTAGCCTCCTTACAAAGGTACAATTAATGCAACATAAGAGTACTTGAGTGAGAGGCATTAAATATTTTTTAGTCATGTAATTGTTTAACGTAAGTCATTAACATAAGTTAACTATACCATAAATAGTTATTTCTATAATATAGATTAACAACATTGCAAAAAGTAATGTTACAGTTACAGATTAACAAATATTAAAGTTGACAGCAATAACTACTATGTACGTTAATTTTCAAAAGTGATTCTTACTTTATACTGACTAAAAAAACAACACGTGACAAGGCAAGAGAATTAATAAATGAAAAAACAAATGCACGTTTAATTATAATATCAGTAAATATGGGTAAAATATTAACTTCATAAATAATTCAACTTATATGTCATTAGCAATACATATTGTTAAATAATGCTGTTAATGTTATAGTTATCATGAGTTAGCATTAAAGGTAATGTTATAGTGCAGGACAAATTAGTTAACTTTATTGTTAAAGTTATAGTTTTATATGAAATTAACTTAACGTTATAGAATATTTAGGTAACAACTATAACAGCAATTACGTTATGGGAACAAGAGACTAAATTAACTGTAAATTCTTTAACACAGGTCACCTAAATTGTTTATCTAGATTTTTAAACTTACATGGCTCTAGTCAAAGAAAGACAAAAAAATTGTATGTTTGATTCAAATTAAAGGGGTAGTCAACAATGGCTTTATTAAGAGTGATCATCGTGTTATTAAACCTCCCGAAAACGCGATCTTTAAATTTTAATCATTAAAGAGCTGAGAGCAACCGCCGTTCAGCGAGTTAGAACCTACGTCACAGCTCTCGCAACTTGACATCATATTTTATGTATATAAAATGTTTTTACGGTTTTAGATATGTAGTAAAATAATTTATGCAAAGATAAAAATAACTCCAGCTCGCGCCAAGCTGGCGTGACAGCAATTTGTAGCTGTAATGTAGGTTCTAAGTCGCTAAACGGCGGTTGCTCTCAGCACGTTAATAATTAAAATTTTAAGATCACGATTCCGGGAGGATTAATAACATGATGATCACTATTAAAAAAAGCCATTGTTGACTACCCCTTTAACGAAAAAAAAAATCTACATAACAACTTATCACATGTCAAATTAAATTAAAAATTTTCTTAAAAAATAATGATAAAATACAAGTTAAAACTTAAACCACAATTGCGTGCTCACTAATTTATTTTTACTATCTGATGATACAATAAGTAATAAGTTATACAGTCAACCGGGGTGAAATTGAAAGCCAATCATAGAGCTGCTTTCAAAGTGCTCTGTGTCTAGCGAGATAGGGAAAAGTGAAAGCTTGCACGTGATTTGAGTTTCAATTTCACCCCGGTTGACTGTAATGCAAAAATAAAGGATGGAATCATATTTAAATACTGTATATTGAAGATTGAGACAAGGCTGACTAAAACAGGCTACAACCATGAAATAATAAGGTTGGCGATGGGAAAAAGTTATCCCAATGACTCTCACCCTTGCACCACAGCCAAGCTGTAAAACAAACTTTTTACTATTAATTTGTCAGTTGCAACACAATAGCTCATTCACTCACTTGCAGTGGGTGCAAATGTGCTCCTGCTCTCCCGAAGCTGGACTAGAGTCCTCCAGGCTGCCCATTTCTTCTTCTCCCTCGCCACCAAAGACCTCTTCCTCCTCAGTAACTCCCTCGCCAAACACATCGGTCTCATCAAGGGAAGCCATTGTCATCATTAGGCATCAGTTGTTGTTCACTTAGTTTTTCCTGTCTTCCTCGAGTCTTATAGATTGTGTTTTCTTTTTTTAAGATACAGTGATATTTTCTTGTTTCAAACTCAACCTGAAGTGAGTAAAAAATACATGTTTGTTTAAATACATAATTTAAATGTGGTGGAAATATATATATATATATATATATATATATATATATATATATATATATATATATATATATATATAACAAAAAGCAAATAACGCAATAAATGTGATTTTATATTCAAAATCTGGATACCATGTACAAATATGTATGTACCGTATATATAATACCTTAGCAGTACCGTATGTATTCAAATGAATGTCGACTGCAGATTTACAAATTAGCGCACACTTAGCTACCGCTATCATTGAAACAGCAAGCATTTCTACCAAAGGAAAATAACTTGAAACTTGCATTACACATCTATTGTGATATCATGTAAATTATTATGTAATATTGTGAATAGCAACACAAAAACTTTTTTTTTTTTTTTTTTTTTTTTTGCTCTACATAGCATGATAATAAGTTCTTAAAAAAAGCATCTACGTTATATGTACATTCTTCTACATGGTCAGCACTACTGTATTATGTATGCATATACATATGTACATACATAATATGTACATAACAAGAAATGATGCCTTCAAATTTTGTTAATAATTATCCCATTGTAAGAACTAGATTTTTTTTTTTTTTTTTTTTTTTTGTAATACATTCAAAAATGTTGTTTTCAGTTTCACCAGCAAAGGCAGCACAACGTTTCGTTTCTTTTTTTAATTTAAGAAAATGAATACTTATATAATATCTATGCTATGTAGTACATATGAATTTTATTACTACATACATATCATACATATTTATGTATGTATGTACATACATACTAGTCAAACGCTGTTCACAGTCCAGATAAATATTTTTATTTGATACGCAATTTATTAACTGCAATGCTAGCAAAAAGTAACAAGTCTCAAATACCAGAGATAGCTTGTGTATCTTTTGTTTCCGATTTCTGCCTCTGCCCCCTTTGTCCTTGAAAACGAGTGATGGAAGTCTACAGCATTGCGGGAGCTTTCATAATTTTTATTCTCATCAGTTTCCACGCACTTAACTTGATATGAATTTTTTTTTTTTTAATTTTACCTTGAAATTTTAAATCAAACGCAATGATTCTTTTATTTTAACAGTTCTGAAACGTATAGAATATCTGTAAATGCAACAGCAATTCATTTTATGCACTCTGCAATCCCTGGACAACCGCAGTCCCTGGGAATCTTACCGCAGTAACTCGACAAATATTCAGCAAGGTTTTATATCACAAGTAGGACACATATAGCAGAAATTTATATTTCAAATTATTACTGTTAATTCTAGAATTTAGAATTTAATGTTTAATGCACGTAAAAAGCAAAATGTATAGGAAATAAATGCAAAATTACACTGCACCGATGTACTTACCCATTGCCGCCATGATAACGAAGCAGCAAATGGCGCGGATTGCAGATTGCGCATTGGGCGAGCTGCGCGAACAAGCATGGCAAGAAAAAAAAAAATCTGCTATATTGAATTTTGCTGATTTGAAAAGTAGATTAAATGTGTTTAGTATTTCTAAAATGTTTTTTGAAATCATGGTAATTATTAATTTTATAATTCTCTTTTTTAATTATCTCGTCAAGAAATAGTACTGCGTATGTTATAGCGGTAAAATTTTAAATGAAAGAAAAAAATCAATTTTAGGCGCAATCATAGACTCGCCGACGTAAAACAAAAGTAAAAAAAAATAATAAAGAAAAGAAAGTAAGAAGAAACTTATCTCTTTATTATATCATGAAACTTATGAACTGGAATCCTAAGCTATCGTCAGATTCGAAATGATTTTCATAAATCTTATTTTAAAGAAGTTAATTTTCTCTCAGAAGCAAAATCGTAAACAAATTTTGTGCTTGCACGAATTTTTGTCGTGAAGATGAAGAGTGAAGAGCATAATAATTAATGTTGATATGTATCAGTAGATGGCAGCAAAATGTAAAAAAATATCAAGATACTACATACAAGATAAGGACACGCTCGACCAAATTGGGCCGCCGCGAAATTCAAAATGAGCCTCTAAGCCAATCAGCGCCCGAGTTGAACGTCACGTGATCAATATTGACCAATCACAATGCCGCTAAAATTTACATGGGACCAGTTGGTGTCGCTATCTTGTATGTAGTATCTTGAAAATATATATAAATATTATTTATAGCGCTGTTCCTTGCTCGGATTCAAAATGGAACAAGAAAAAAATATAGGGGTCGCAGACAAAAAAAAATATAATTATATAATATAAATAAATACGTATAGTTCACATTTATATTGGGTCGATCTTGTCTAATTGTGTTGCAATGGAGGTTATCGGTTTAGCGCGCGGGGTGATGCGGGGAAAGCTAAGGGTCCCCTAATTTAACATTACGCTTATGGGGGAAAACACGGTTTTTTGCTATTTTTGAGAAAACTGCTCCTCCGATTTCGGAGAAATTTAAATGAGAAATACTAGACATACTTTTACGTGTTTTAAGCCATAGAAAAATTTTACGAATTTTTTAAACCGATAACCTCCATTGCAAATGTTTTGCGAGAGGCGAGAGTTACACACTTTTGCGCTAATGATCGCTTGTATAGACCGCTTGCACTCATATTTAAGAGCCGCCATTTTCTTGGTCAGGAATACATAGGCCAGCATAGGAAAAACATCATTTTAATTTTTTTTTTAATAGCAAAAGATTCAAACCTCAATCAAAACCTTATTCCTATAGCTCCTAATAAGCTCGAAGGACATGAGAAAAATTTGTTGAGTTAAAACAAAAACTATTTTTTATGTGAAAAATGAGGAAAAACGAAGTTTCCCATATGCTGGACAATGCATTAGGCACCACAAACATGGCGACAAAGCGCAAGGATGTGCAAGGGGTCTATTGCAACTTATTTACAAATAATAGACTTTTGCAAATACCGGGGAGTAAGAAAATATACAAAATTCGGGGACCAACAAAACATAAATTCTAATAACACACATAACAGAGGACTATAAAATGCTTGCAGAACGATGTGTTTCCTGTCTCAAATTTAACATGCTTTCTTATGGGGGAATGAAGCAGCTATATAACTCGAGCCACAAAATTATATTAGCTTATTTTTTAATTATGGTCTCCTATATAAATTTCAAGTCAATGAGGAAAGACTAAAAAAAAAAAAATAAAAAAATAAAAAAAATAGGGGGTATAATTTTATTTCATAATTATTCTAAGAGGATTCGACATATTGTCCTGAATCGATTACATGTGAGTTTTCTAATTTTTGAGTCCATTAAAATTACCATAGTATAAGTATAATATAATATGGATGGTATTACTAATTAATTTTTTGAAAGTCGAAAAATGACGTCACGGGCAACATATTATGAATAATGAAAAAATTGAAGTACGCGATTTTGCAACTTTAAAAAAAATAATAAATAATACGCAGTAAAATGCCCGATTTTTTTCTTTTTTTAAAGTTTTTTTTTTTATTTAAGTAATTAATGAGGCTCAGTAAAAGCTACACTAAAGATTTAATGTCTAAGAAAATTTCTATATAACTCGAATCGAGAGAGAGAGAGAAGAGAGATAATGAGGGAAGACTACAAAAAATTTGAGGGGGTATACAGTATAATATATAATTCGATTTCATATTCTAAAAGAGAACATTGTCCTGAAACGATTCATATGTGAGTTGTTGTTGTTTTAGTTTGTCTCAAAAACCAACCGTATAGCTCCGTAGTAGTGATCAGAAATTTCGATTTATGCAACTCGCACAACATTTTCATTATAATTTATGCATGTTTCTGACGTCATAAATATGAGTATAGTTACTTAAATCTTAAATTGCATACTTTACAGTATTTTCACGCTCTCTCGTGGGGCTACATTAACATTCTGGTAAAAAATTTGTCAACGGTTTTGAAGATCCTATATCACGTTTATATTCATATTTAAAAGCACATGTTGTTTATGTGGTCTATGGCTATAAATAGTGATCAAAATGTTTACTCAATATGCATTTCCTATAGATTGAAAAAAAATAATAATAATCATAAAAACGTTTTTCCAGATCATGAAGTTTTCAAGTAACTGTTATTATTATATAATGCATGGGTCCAGATTCAGATGTTGATTAAAATAGCCTTATTGCAGCTACACAAAAAAAAAAAAAAAAAACGCAACTGTATATATAACTAATAAAATATAATATTCATTAAAGTTAAAGTATTATAATCATTATGTATGTAATGTATGTATCATAATGATATATATATATATAATATATAGTATATCCTCATACCTCATATAGATGAAGGCATTTTTATATATTATTAGTACTATGGTCTACTATAACAAAATTCTAGGGTATATTGAAGAAATTATATTGAATTGGCACACACTGCTAAGCATTTTTTTTTTTTTTTTTATAAATTCTTTTTAAATTATAAAGTAAGTTTTTCTCCACTATATATAAGTACAAGCATTTATAAAAGTAATTGTATGGCATGTTCCAACATCTTAATTAACTGTTAAATCTCTTATTGTTTAGGAACTTAAAGTATATATTATATTAAAATTTATTCAAGTTCGGTTTTAGACTACAGAAGCTTCTGCATCCTCGGTATTTAAGTCTCCTCATAATATAATATAATAATAAAAAAGGTTCAATGCAGAAGAAGAATTTTAACAATTTAGTGGTTATATATTCAATATATTATATTGACACGAAAATAAAAAATCAATTGTATATACACTGGATATTACTATAAAATTCAACGTATTTTGAAATATATTCCCTACCATTAATTCCTATATTATGTATAGCTATACCTTTCACAGTTATATCATTATTGTGTGTGTGTGTGTGTGTGTGTGTGTGTGTGTGTGTGTGTGTGTGTGTGTGTGTGTGTGTGTGTGTGTGTGTGTGTGTGTGTGTGTGTGTGTGTGTGTGTGTGTGTGTGTGTGTGTGTGTGTGTGTGTGTGTGTGTGTGTGTGCGCTTATATATATCGAATGTTACAGTTACAGACTAAAATTTAATTTCAGTTGGAATCACTCAGAGTTCGCTCGATGATGATGTGTATTCTGTAGAAGAACAAGGAAAAATCGCAATAACGAGAAACTGTCTCAGAAATATACTATCTGTTTTGTTTGCTCTAGGGCTAGCTGAGTGAGCAATAGAGCATAGTGGAACTAGAACACACTATACCAAGAGATCAAATTGTCTTTTCACTTTTTTACCTGTGCGACATTTTTATAAACCACTTCATATATATATATATATATATATATATATATATATATATATATATATATATATATATATATATAAATATATATATATATATATATATATATAGAGAGAGAGAGAGAGAGAGAGAGAGAGAGAGAGAGAGAGAGAGAGAGAGCATTTGAATGTAAGTAAATCATAAGTATAATGTATATTCAATTGAAAAAATAAATACCTATAGGTATACTGTATATCCTCTAATATTGGTTTTTATTTAAGACATATATGAGCATAATTTATTAATTATAAATTGTGGTATAAAAGTACATTGGATAAAAATTAGTAAGCAATAATTATGCTAGTTTATTTTCAGCAACATTTAATTGTTCCATATTATACACAAAAATACCTTATTATAATAGCATATATTATAATAGCATATTATATGCTATAGTATACTGTTACATACAGTATAATATAACTACGTAATAACATGATTATATATAGAGAGCGCAAAAATAGTCGATCATTTTGACAAAATAGTCGACTATATAGTCGATGATTTTTGGTGCATATAGTCGATAAATAGTCGATTTTATACAAAAAAGTCGAAAAAAGTCGATTTTTTATACATAAATTTATATAAAGAATGGTAAAAAAAGAGAGATTTTGTAAGTAAAAATAATTTAATTTAATGTTAAACAGTAATTTTAGTATCTAAATACTCAAATTAGGGATTGGCGATGTATAGAAAAGTATGGATACTTTTTATATCGGGTATTTTCAAAAGTACTATAATATATATACTAATTAAAAAATATCGAAGAAATTTTTCGATATATCTGAAAATTATCGATGACTTCACTAAAACGCGATAAAAACAATGAAAAGAAAAATTAAGAGGGTATTATGAGCACTATTACAAAATAGTATTCAATTTACTAGGACTCGCATCAGGCAAGGCACGGCAGAGAGCTCTGTACAGCTAGAGATGATTCATACACAACATCTACTAGCTGACTGAGCTGGGGAAGTAAGTGGTAGTGCGCTTTTATACACAGTGCCCTCTCAGCTGCACGTGCTGATTCGTTGGTACAACAGAGCGCGCGAAAACTGGCTTGCTATTTGAATTGTAAATAAATTACTATGAATTTTTTTCAAAAAGTATCGAATACCGATAGTCGGATTTATGTATCGGTATATCGATACATATCGCCTCAAAAAAGTATCGATAATATCGATACTATCCGATATATCGATATATATCGCCGATTTTTAGTGGAAATCTCCTTAAAAACTTAAAAAACGTGCGAAATAGTCGACAAATAGTCGATTTTTCGTGAAATAGTCGCTAAGCTCGAAATAGTCGAAAATAGTCGATTTTTTTATTGGTTTAAAATGCGCCATTTGTTGAGATCGGTGGAGATATGAAATAATACTAGCAATAGTCGACATAATGGCAATAGTCGAAAAACTATTTTTGCGCTCTCTAATTATATATAATATACATAAGCATAAAAAATATTATGTTGTACAACATCGTTTAGTGTCTATGCATTCATGTTAAAGTCGACGCCATGTTGGATCACATCACTCAATAGATGGGCTGGTATAGGAAAGTAACTCATTTTGCCCGATTAAAAATACTTAGCAATATTTTTAAGAGTATATTTTTATGCTGTTATTACTGTTATTAGGTTGAAGTACTATTTCAAGTATGTGAGTATAAAAAAAATATATATTAACAAAAAAGTAACCAATTTCCCTTAGAAAATAGCCAAAAACGAAGATTGTCCTAGATACATGCTGAGCAATATGTTGTTCATCGCTCTATAGTATGCGTCGAAGTGTATTAAATATGATATGTCATGCGGATACAAAACCTATACCTTTCCAACTTAGCATTTATGCTATGATGACGGAAATATGTAGTATATATATATATATATATATATATATATATATATATATATATATATATATATATATATATCGTATGTATATCGAGGATATAGATTTTAAAGGCCAAATTACAGAGTTACAGAAAATATTATATCAATTTTGCGTAGAAATTAATGACGAAGAGTCAAACATCGGCTTATAGAAATAATTCTGAAGAAGTTTAATGAAGTTATGTCAACGATTTTTTAATGGAGCCTAATACATTTTGAAATTTTAACCATTAATTATTGCAAAAATTATATTTTTATTTGAAAAGGAATTGATGAAAATATTTTTATTTTTGATCAGCAACATTACGTTTTGCAGAAATAATTGTACTAGGCTGTGACAGTTGTAAAAGGTCTTAAGAATATTTTATTCTCTAGATAAACAACGTTTTAGTACTCAATGTACTTTATGTACTGATTTCTTTTTATTTACTGTGGTGTGTTGTGCGCTCACTTGTTGAGATGCAGTGATTTGACTTATGAACGGCAAGTCGCGGCTCCCGCCTGTCTCTGCCCGAACAAAATCCAGTTTTCTGTGCCAAAATCATCTTGCATTATTTGCCTACAGCTCGGAGCAAACGACCTTCTTACCATCGTACAGTTTTTCGCTTCTTCCTTGGCGTTATGCCCATGATTGCTGTTCTTGGCAACCCTTACAAACAATTGTCCGCCCGCTAAAGACATAATGCTCTATAAAACTATATAGAAAACGAGTTTGATTTTCATATAATGATATTTTTACTTTTCAATTTAATGTTATGTTTATTCAAGACTAAAAATAGTGCAAGTTTTCTATCAAGCTGTGCACTACAATCCGCACAACACAAAAAAGAAAAAATGTTTTTTTTTATTTATTTATTTATTTATTTTTTTTATTTATTTTTTTTTTTTTTTTTTTTTTTTTTTTTTTTGCAATTTGAGGCAAAACTGGAGAAGAGCAGATAAGAAAGAGAAGGAAACTATAAACTGAAAATAGAATTTTTCTCTTTAAATGGAATATTACGAAGAAGACGTAATACTTTATAAAGGTGGTTTAAGGTCGGTGGATTCGGAGGGCGGTCCGCGCACCAAGGGGCGGTTCACTGCCCCCGCTTTGCTGCCGCCCCCAAGGTCTTTGCATCTCGGTAGGGCAAACTGAGGAGAGATTTCTGTTCAGTCGACGTGGTACAGCGTCCGGGAGTGCACGAGCCCGCGCGATATCAACTCGTCAACGGCCCCACGAGCGAGCGAACGTGCGTGCGGCGTGGTCCACCTTTGTTGTCATTCAAATCAAGGTAAGAACTTAATTATTACATTATTACTACTATGCAAATTTCTAAGCAACGTAATATTTAATTTCAAAATTGTCATCATTCGGTTTTCAAGTTTATTATTATTAACTCTTTTATCAACTAAATCTGGACACCATTAAAAAAAGTTAAACAAAAAATTCTGTTTACCAATGATCAATGAATTGAATTAATTGAATTGAATTATACTTAAATTTACAGTATGTAAACGATTATGCGTCTTTGTTTAATCGTATATTATATGTATACAATTTTAATTAAATCGTAAGTGGCACTGCCTTTTTCCTTATCTCACACAAAAAGCTATACTATACCATAATACATGTATATATAATATAATTATAGTGTATGTATATTAAGTGTGTGTGTGAGTGTGTGTATATATATATATATATATATATATATATATATATATATATATATATATATATATATATATATATATATATATATATATATATATTTATATATATATATATATATATTTATATATATATATATATATATATATATATATATATATATATATTGATTTTGTCAATATGAATTGAATTAATATCCAAAATTTATAAATAAAAATTGTAGAGAAAAGGTATAACTTTTCTAAACAAGTTACTATATTTGACTATAGTAAAGTTAAGTCATAACAATTTAAACAAATTTATTTTTTCAATTCACTTTATATTCACTAGAATGTTATACGCGTAGGAAAAAAAAATCTAATTATGTCGTTCTGATCGAAATTTCAATGTAATTTGCTTAACAAAAGAGCAGTTCACCAGAGAGAAAAAGCAAAACAAGCTTTGAATATGCAATCACAAAGGAATATCACTAATTAAAAAATATATATCACGTATTACAACCCTCTCTCTGTCTCTCTCTCTCTCTCTAACTCTAACTCACTCACTCTCATTGTTCCCATATATTTTCCTTTTTTATTTTAACATTATAAAAAGGAAGTGAATAGTTAAATATATAATATAATATTGTTGATTTAAAAATAAAAATGTTTCTAAAAACTCATTTATATTTGTATAATTAAATATAAAAAATTTCAGCGTACTAAAGTTTATAAAATATTTTTTCTAAAAATAATTCTTTGGAATCATCAAGATCACTTAAAATTGTTTATCTTATTATTTAACAAATTTTTATACATTAATACAATCAGACAATTCTGTACAATGAACTTAAAAACTATTATTATGTTATGTTAAAATAAATAGAATAATGCAAAGTATTGAAATGAGAAATAATGTTGAGTGGGGACTATAACCACTCATAAAGATCTCTCGATACGTAGAGCGGTTTACAACATTATTTTTTATTGCGTTCATTTATTATCATATTGCAGTATAAATTTTATTTTCCTAATTTCTAATGCAATTTTAAGATATTTTATTTGTAAAACATTTTTTTGTTTTATTTATTTTATTTATTTATTGCAATTTACGAAAATTACACTTGAAGGGTTTTATTTACTATTATAAGCACAGCTTATAATTCAATCAATTACCTTTAAATTTAAAATAAACTAATTAGATACTAATTAGATATGGTATTTTTGAGGTCATTTTTAAGAAGCATGTATTTGGGACAGTTTCGATATAGTTATATAGTTATATATATATATATATATATATATATATATATATATATATATATATATATATATATATATATATATATATATATATATATATATACTCACACACAAAATAATACAGAACAATAATTAAATAATCTGTCTATAACATATTAGTCCTAGTATAGTCACGTTTCAATAAAATTCAAATTGTATGAAGTTATTAGTTAATATTATTATCTAAGATAAATATTAAGAAAAAAATATGACAATTTCATTCAAAATAAAAAATAATCACGGTTCATGAATATGCCTATTGATGATTATAAGCGGTTGATAGCTTCAAATCAAAGCTGCATAAGAAAATCAAAATAAGCAACGAGATATGAACAACAACAACAACAACAACAACAACAACAAAATAAAAAACTTCAAGTCAATTAATAGAATTTCATAGTAAATAAAAAATAATAATAATAAATTGAGATTTTAAAACCGTTAACAACTTATGTTTCCTTTATCGTCTTTGCTGATTTTCTGAACATCTTAAAAATGTTTTTTTTTTTACTTATCCTTATGTATATCTTACCTTCTAATCCATATAATTACTTTTGCTGCATTTTTTTTTTTTTTTTTTTTTTTTACCAAGAACTTTCATTGAAGGAATAGACCAGAGAAAAACATAAACATTTATATCACAAAACACTTAATGGGATTTTCATAAATATAACATTAGTTTGTCTCAAAACCCAACAGTAGCCCCGTAGCAGTGATCAGAAAATTCGATTTATGCAACCTGCACAACATTTTCATACTAATTTTTGCATGTTTCTGACGTAATAAACATGAATATTCACGCAAATTGCATACTTTACATTTTTTTTCACGCTCTCTTGTGGGGCTACATTAGCATTCTGGTAAAAATTGTCATCAGTTTTGAAAATCCCATTTCGTACGTGTTTATTCATTAAAAAGCACATGTTGTTTTATGTGGTCTATGGCTTTAAATATACTTTTTATGTGTATATTCAAGCATTATTATCTTGTGCATAATGTTTGGTACAGCATATTAAAATCCTAATTAGATTTCCAACTCATAATACTCATACATAGAAAACGGTACTCATTAATTCTTTTATGAAATTTATAATTTCAGTAAGTATTTTATTACAGCAATCAATCATATTCTGTTAGGACAGCCACTTTTTTTATAAAAATAAGTTTCACAGATCTGTGATGCAAGCAAGGCGATTAAGCAAATTTTTATTCAGATGCGTAACTAAAAATATATACCTACATGTATAGTGTGTGGTGCTTGAAAAACCGCTTTGTTGGAAACGAGCGAACGAGAGATGGATCAGGTGGTGAATGTTTTGGGTGGGGAAATGCGACAGGTGCGGCGGTAACTCGGGATCACAGGGGGTTGTAGGGGATGGGGGTGGACTGTCATTAACATACAACGCTCATGCTATCAAAAGGTGATTCGCGCTAAGCTCATTTATACTCTCACAGTAAGAGCAACCATCAATGTGCACTCTCCATTACATCGCATTTACCTATACTTTTCTTGTTTGTATTTTATTCTTTTAATAAAGTGGTATTTAAATTTTGATTCATTATTTTCCAATACGTGTACAGGAAAATAAAATGTAATCACATTTGTATCCACTTGTGCGCATACGTAAGTATACACATGCAGATCTTTGTTGTACTTTGAGATAAAATTTTAGAGAGAAACTGGAGACATTATAGGTCCTATAATATAAAAGAACTTGAACTTGAAAAAATAGTAAAATGAGATACAGGATATTAAAAAAATTGTAGACCACGCTCTCTAAAATAATCATCAAATAATTATAATAAGAAACCTAAAATCATTGGGACATGCAGAAAGTCAATACAAAGAAAGGAAAAAAAATTAGAAGCTATAGAAATGTCAAGAAGGCAAGATGAAACAATTATCAGTCAACTCAGTTTGCAATTACCGCTCATTTGGATCCCCTTTCTAAAACTTTTTTTATAAGAAAGTAGCATAATTATAAACCACAGAGCTATCTTTTTAATGTAACCGTTGTAAAAAAAAAATAAAAATCAAGTCACCTTTTTCTTACACCTGATGACTCCCACTCAAGAGGTATAAGCACGTCAGAGAGCGACGCTCAAGAGTTAGTGTGGTCTGAGGCAGAAGACAGACAATATTGTAATTTTTTTTTATAATATATAGTCTTTGAAAACGTTTTATTATTATTATTATTTTAATTGTAGCTATATGTAACATTAAAATTATTATTTGAGTGTTTTTAATTTTATGACAAAATTGGCTACAATTTTTGTGTGGTATTTCAAAATTATGACAAAAGTGTGTGTGTGTTTATTTATTGATAACCAAGAAACAGGCAGTTTTAATTGCCGAATATACTCGTATTATTGGCAGTACACACAGTACAGAAACAAGTTACAAAATAACATACATAATATTTATAATACATTATGATGATAATAATATATTACATGCACACAATGAAACATATTTCAACATAAAAAATAATGTTCTAATTATTTATCTATTTTCACTTCTTTGCACTTTGCTTGGAGTTTTTGTAGACAAATTGCCAAACTAAAAACAATACTCGCACTGATCCGAGTGGGAGGTTGAAACTAAACTGGAAATGAATTTTTTTTCAACACATACACACAATATAATATATTATATTATATATATATATATATATATTATATTATATTATATTATATTATATTATATATATATATATATATATATATATATATATATATATATATATATATATATATATATATATATATATATATATAGTGTGTGTGTGTGTGTGTGTCGTTTTTTCCACTAATAAAACCGCAGTTATAATCCCTTTAAAATAATTTAAAGCACAATTTTAATGAGTCAAGTTATAAATTTCATCTGTTGGTTTAATTTAATTTGATCGTGGCGTTCTACGTTCTGTGTTTGCTTGCTAATAATGCACTGTATCATACAGTCAATGCGGAGACAGTGCCAGAAATTTTTTCAAGGGTTGCCAGAAAATAGGGTGGTCACCAACGTAAATCTTTCTGCAGCCTTTTGTAAACCATTTAAAGAGGAAAGAAAGTCCATAGTTGTGGATCGTAGGGTCTTCATTTCTGATA
Source organism: Ecdyonurus torrentis (assembly GCA_949318235.1). Lineage (NCBI taxonomy): Eukaryota > Metazoa > Arthropoda > Insecta > Ephemeroptera > Heptageniidae > Ecdyonurus > Ecdyonurus torrentis. The sequence goes on along the minus strand of OX439128.1, from coordinate 16,236,072 downwards.
AATATACTTATGAATAATTGCCCATCATGTAAGTTTATTAACTCGTGCTAGGACCGGGAGCTGTATGTGATCTCTTTTTTTTTTTTTTTTTTTTTTTTAATGAATTTTATGTGTCTACGTGTATATATATATTATATATATATATATATATAAAATAAAAGTGTAGAAAAATAATTTTCATTGTTTTGATGAGCTGTCTTACTATAGTATAAAAATTTTGAATTCAGGAAAAAGAAACACTTCAGATTGATACAATATTTTTTGAAATAAATAATAATGTGTTCATGAATTCTATTATTTTATAACTCCTGCCCTTATTTTAAAGTTTAAAAAAAAAATCTTTAATTTAAGGATTTTTTAAGATTGTTTTATTTCAAGATTTCTTTCCCTTCATTGTTTTTCTGCTATCATGCACAGGAGTTAGTATGTGATTGAAAAGATTGAGTGTCTCTTTCTTTATTCTTATTTTCACCTCTTCTATGAAATTCTTTTCATAGAAAGTAAGTAAGTAAGTAAGTAAGTAAGTGTAAGTAAGTAAGTAAGTAAGTAAGTAAGTAAGTAAGTAAGTAAGTAAGTAAGTAAGTAAGTAAGTAAGTAAGTAAGTAAGTAAGTAAGTAAGTAAGTAAGTAAGTAAGTAAGTAAGTAAGTAAGTAAGTAAGTAAGTAAGTAAGTAAGTAAGTAAGTAAGTAAGTAAGTCAGTCAGTAAGTAAGTAACCAGACTAGATTTCAGAAAATTAATATGGTAAACAATAACAAAATAATACCTTAAACAGATAAGACTCTATTAGAATATTATGGATTATAATTATCTTATGAATAACATTGAAATCTATAGAATTTTGAAATTTAGATTTTCAACACCTTATGCTAATTTCAATTTAATTTTGGATTATTTTTGTTTTCTGTGAATTTTTAATCATTTTTCAAACATTGTAATTTTATTTATTATTTTGGAGGTAATATGATATAATATAGTACGTGTAAATTTTACGCAGTTACATAAGCTTGAGGGGAAGGTAATGTAATAAAAGAGCAGATAAGAAATCACAAAACGAGAACTATTTACAAAGCATAGTAATCTAATTCTGAGAAATTAAAAGAGTGGAGAAGAGAAGACGCATTTTTGTGGAAAGTAAATTTTGTGAGAAAGGTACAGAATATTGTTGGCGGTCGAGCAAACAACTTGTTAGAACATCATTTGTGAGGAAACCTAATTTGCCTGAAGTCTTGTGACGACGTCATCCATATTTTGGAGCTTTTGTGCCTCATGCATACGTAGAACTTTTGCCTTATATTATATCAAGAGTGCTTTGCGACTTCTTGACATCTATGGGAAATAATACACTCACATTGGGCACATTTGCAAAGACACACTTTTCTATTTCAAAACACATGGAAAATACGAAAAACAAATAAAATAAACTTAGTTTAACTATAGGTTAATAATGTAAACTTTATCTTTATTTTTTTTTCTAGATTATTTTTTTATATAGGTATGTATAAAAAATTGAGATATAAATTTTGTTTCTTTATTTCCATGTATTACAAAAGAATAGCGTATTATAAATAATATTGAACATTTAAAATTGATATTATAATTAAATTATCTTTGTTCTTTAATTACGCAACAACGTGTTGTATATGTACGTCTCTCTCTCTCTCTCTCTCTCTCTCTCTCTCTCTCTCTCTCTCTCTCTCTCTCTCTCTCTCTCTCTCTCTCTCTCTCTCTCTCTCTCTCTCTCTCTCTCTCTCTCTCAACTTTTAAATATATATAAGCTCCAATATAGAATCCCTTTGAAACAAAGGCAAAAGAGAGTAACATAACATTACATTTAAATTTTACAAGAAAAAAATATGAATTGATTCATTTTTTCCCCTTTTATATATATATATATATATATATATATATATATATATATATATATATATATATATATATATATATATATATAAAATATATATATATATATATATATATATATATATATATATATATATATATATATATATATATACATATATATATATAATACATAATACGACTATGACCTGCAATTTGCAGTTGTATCGCCTCTCCCAATATGTAGTTTACCTTCTGAAATTTAATTTACTGTATATTACGAACCGTATTTTACGAACTTCATTATATGTAAGCCTTTAACTTAATAGTACTGCGTATAGTATAAAGTTCCTTTTTTTTTTTTTTTTTTTTTTCTTCTTCCTAACGGACCCCCCCCCCCCCCCCCCCCCCCCCACTATGATTGTCAGGTCGTTAGTGGTGCTAAAAAGAGTGGGTATGTGATAATTTTGCGTGTGGTTTGTGTCACAAGCTGTGGTCGCAACTTGATCACGCCCGCCCTGCATATATGCTGTTTTCATCATGATTATACTAAACTAAGCATGGCTCGCATTGAAGCGCTCGTTGTTACCCATACTGCTCACGCTAATCTATACCATACATGTGCGAAAACTTCACACTCTACACAAGACGTAAATCACAACGCGGTAATAAATTAATTTTGTTTAGAGACAACAAAACTATCAACCAACCATTATATCAGTTTTGATATTATTTAATATAAACATAAATATGAATTATTTAATATTCCTCTTTTTGTTCATATTTTGATAAGAAATAATATACTATCTATTAATATATGACTTTATAACGTTGTTAACAAAATGTAACACATTGAAAGTGAGTACGAGTATGAGGATTACATTAATTGAATATTTGCTAGTTTTAGATTCTAAAATGATACAATGCTCTTATAATTTATAGGTTTCAACAAAATTCAATCAACCGTACTACCAAAATTAATCATTATCGATTTATTTTTTTACTCTTATATAAAATGATGTTGTTCATTTTAATAGCTTCAGGTAATGTTAAATATGCAAAGTAATCAAACGTTACTCAAAAGCAAAGGAAAGTTTCTGGAAATAAATATACGTACGTACCCTGTATAGTAACAAGCATTCAGGTCTTTTTTTTTCCCCCATTATAGTATTAATGTAATACTTATATAAAATAAAATATCAATACCTAATATATACTTCAATATATAGTTTGATGTAAAATACTACATTATGTTTATTCTTCTCTGATGACTATGAATTGAAAAAAAAAATGTATTTTTGCGCGGTTAGTTATTATATTAATCAAACAATTTTTATGATCTTTAAAGGAGGAAAAAAATCAGTTTAAGTTTTTGATATTGTTAATGTACACCTTTAATTTGAATACCACCTTGCACCTTGAATTTAAATGCCATCATAATAAGATATAAGGTTTTATTACGTTCTATGTCTTTTCAGAGTATAGAACAAGTCAAGTCAGAAAGTTATGTTCTATACCAGATCAATTATATTTAACATATATTATTAACTGCTAAATAATCAGATACACTGTAAAACATATATTTTCAAGTAGGTTAAGTCATTAAATATTACTAAAAATATACTCTAATAATTGCATATGTAATTCTGTTAAAAAAACGATCAGAAACATGACAGTACGGTATATTCAGCATATATTTATAATGTAACTATTTCATATAAATATATTCCAAGCAAAATATAAGTAAGTATCTTTAAATTAAATTCCAAGTTAAATTTCATGTTGCATTAAATGCATAGAAAACATGAAGATGAAACAACATGTTCTTTTCAATCATTAAACACAAAATGGGATCTACAAAACAGGCAAAAACTAGTATGAAAATGTTGTGCGGGTTGCAAATCGAAATTTTCTGATCACTGCTTCGGCGTTACAGTTGGGTTTTGAGACCAATTAATGTTATTTATGTAAATCCCATCAAGTGTTTTGTGATGTAAATGCTAATGTTTTCTATGCCTTTAAGTATATATTTTCTTAGCATTATTTTTATTTAATAATTATTTAACACATATTTAACAACGCTAGAAATAATTACAACAAAAAATTGATGTTTTAATTATATTAGATTAGGTTAAATTAGATGGAACTATAATGTTAAATACCGTACGTAGAAGTATTATCAGTAAGTATAAAATAGTATTGTGTCAATCACACAAATTTTGATATTTTTTTCTTTTTTATAACAGTGATCTTCCAAAAGAAACAAATTATGGATATGTATGCACAAAATCACATTTGTTTTGTTTGTCTTATCAACAAACTTGATGTCAACCTTTGACAAGCTTGTCAAATTGAAGTTTAAACAAAATTCTTTGGTAAATGATAGGTTATGATCAATTTTGATTTATTTTTTTTTACACTTACCTAGCTACTTTAAATAATATAATAATATAATAATAACATCATATCAAAAAGACATTTGAAGGCTCTACCTTATAGTCAATGATTTCTAAACAGTTATAAAACAAAACAAGTTTTTAAAAATATTACAAATATTTACAATATTTATATATTTATATAATATAATATATTTATAGACATAATTGTGTATGTAATGTGTGTTCTTTAGTTTTAACTTTTTTATCCGTTATAGAGTTGGATATGTGTGTATGTGAGTGTTAATATATATATTTGCCACTCTCTAAAATTCCGAGTTGTTTCTTTCTTTATTTATTTTTGTAAAATCACCTACCAACCGTCACGTGTTGTGTTTGTTAGAAAGTGTTTGTGACTTGTAACTTTTTGTGGCGAGCTTTTGTCGTCCAAAGGGAGTCAGCTCAGGGGAAGAACAAATATAAGAGATACTGAGAGACTCGTGAATAAAACAAGGTTAGGGGACACGCATCTGTAAACACAAGATTAGAGAGAGAAAGAGAGAGAGAGAGAGAGAGAGGTGACTTCGGGTCACTTTTGCTTGACAAAAGTGTTTTAAAATTTAAGATTCACATCCACAAACGTTGCTCTCTCTCTCTCTCTCTCTCTCTCTCATCCCTTTACGTCTTTTCTAACTTATTTATGAAATATTACATTTACAGAGACTAGGAGAAAATATCATTAGGACTTAAATAAAGTTGAAACAAAAGTTTATAAGATTATATTAAAAATTCTATTATTTACAATAGAGGAAAAGAATACATACAAATTTTTTTAACCTACACGATGAAGTTTGAAGGAACTTCTTGCGCTACCCTGGAGGCTATATGCATTATTTCTAAGAATATTTTACAACTCGTCTCAATTTTTTTCTGCTTTATTTTCTCTTAAAATTACGATTGTTATTGGTAATTAAAAGGTTTCATATATATATATATATATATATATATATATATATATATATATATATATATAATATAAGGTTTGAACATTTATTTATATTATTTATATTATTTATTTATTTATTTATTTATTTATTTATTTATTTATTTTAGTTACAATCAGTGGCATAAAAGCATGATAACGTCAAATATTCATTACATCTAAAACTTCAAGTTATTATAACTTACATCTATATATATTTAAAATTAAAGAAAATACTTAAAATAAAAAATAAAACTAAGTTTTAGCAGAGTGCATAATATAATCTTAATAAGTGAGCCTATTTCAAATTATACAATTAAATAGTAGGCAAACAAATACAAAGCAATATATGATTACAATTGATAATAGAAGTTAGCTTCATAAGAAATAATAATGTTATAATAATAAAAGTAAGAAAGAAAATAATATTAATACTATAATAATAAAAATAATACATACTACAATAATTTTTCATTAAAGCTGACAGTCATCTGCAGTTATTTTATGGTTATTTGAGAAGAAGGCACAAACATCGTAATGTTGTTGTTTTTTTGTTTTTTTAATTAATATTTGTGTCAAATGAGATTTAAATCCATATACCGTTGTCTTCAATATTTTTAAGTGTTTTAGGAAAATAATCATTGTTTGATAGTATGTATTCCTTTTTTGTAGAAGGCAGAATGATGTTTTTTTTTTTTTTTTTTTTTTTTTTTTACATTTGTTTTGTTTCTATAGTATCGTAAGGTGACACATCGCTTATTTGTTCATATTTCTGTGAATTATTACGTTTAAAAAGTGCACAATTTGGAATATTATTATACAAAGATGGCAAAGTGAGCATATTAAGATTTTTAAAGACAGATCGTCAAGATTCAGTTTTCTTAATATTTTGTATTGTTCTCACTGCTCTTTTTTGTAAAATATAAAAATAAACGCATTGCATACATTTATTATCACATCCCCAAAAACTAATTCCATAATTTATTTATTTAAATGGGAGAATACATAAGCAAAGCAGATTGAGACGAGTGATGATTCGGATACCAAATTTCGAACGAAAAAAAGGGAAAAATTTCAGAATTTATTTTCTTGGCGATTTTCTTGTATCAACGTGTCTGTCCAATTTAGATCATTGCAAATATTTATACCTAGAAATTTTGTATTATTTGCTTCATTAATTAGTTTATTTTCAATAAATATTTTTAAAGGTGGATTTGGATTTTGAGATATGGTACATGAAATTTTAAACGTGACATTTTACTACAGTTTAAGAGCAATCTGGTAGTTTTACATGGAACCTATATTTTTATTCACATGCATTATACCATTATTATAAAAGTTTGTCTTAATGGTCATTTTGAAGTATTCAATCCTTAATACAAATAAATAGAATCTAATTTTAAATAACAGAGACTAGTTATGAATAGTTCTATTAAGAAAAATGGGTTTTCAACTATAAAATTGTTTGAATGTTCAATTTTGAATGAATTTTGTCGTATAAATCGTAAACAACATTAAAAGTATATCAGCACCAAGTTATGTTGAAAGTTTAAAACCGCATCATATTTCTTACAAAGAGACCATGGTCTAATATAGGGTCTAATAATATAGAGCCCGTGTAATATAGGGTATACAGTTTTCATTTTGTAGTAAAGAATTTATTTACAATTAGATGCACAATTTAAAATCTACCATTATGTGTCCATTATGTTTTCAACACAATCATTTTAATTATAATTTAATATAAAACCATTTTAAATTATTAAAATGCAATCTTTTGAACGTATAACATAATTTACTATGCCCTTCGCATAATGCCAGGCAGGAATTTCAGTTGTGGTAACTCTTGACATTTTAAATAAAGTTATTGAGCAGGCTTTTTATTATGCTATGTACCGTACATAAAAATCGTCAACTTTTGTAGAAATTTCTAATAATAATAAGATTTTCATCCTCACGAATCCTAGAAAAATAATAACAATAAAATTAATTCAAGAAAAAAAACATTGGAAAATAAAATCAAGTTGTCGGTGGAATACAGTAGGAACGCACGTTCTTTTGGTATACAGTAGCATAAAAAATTTCGGACCACGGCGACGTGCGTGTTCTGTGACCTGGAGTTGTGGGTGGGGAAAAAGCCGCGTGTTCTGCATTGCAAATACAGTTACAAATACCTGAGGATACAACTATATTATTATACGTTGTAGACTTACATACGTTTCTATACTAAAAAGACGAGTATAGGATATGCATGCATGACTTACGCGTTGCTCGTAAAATAAGGGAATTTTTTTAATAAAAAATGCCTTTCTCTATGTAAGCTAATCAATTTCATACAATTAAGTATTTTTAATGAAACATCCTTTATAGTTTATGCAATTAAAATGCCTTGTTTCTTTACTTTTTTATTAATAATTTTATAGCTGACCAAACGTGCATTGTGTTTAACAACAATTATGCTTAACAAATAAGTGCAAGTTGCTTCTAAGTTTACTTTTTTCTGTTCTGAAACAAAGATTTTTATTTTACTTCCTTAAGTTCTAGTTTACTTAAATGTCTTATTCATTACAATCAAATAACAATTGTTGGAATAAAAAGTATACTTTGGAATTGGCCATTAAAACGTAAAAACAAAGCGAAAAGGGGAAAGAACTGACGAGTGGAATTATGTTTGTTTTATATAGAAGTATCCGAACACCCTTTGCTTTCCGCCCTTTACGATCTCCAGTGCTTACCAGTAAGAGCGGGGCGGGACACAAGAACGTAACTCTTCTACCCTATCTTGTCTTACGTTTAAACTTCACATACATATACTACGCGGACACAGCACAGGCCCAGGCTCACGGATTACTCACACGTAAATAGGGGCGGACTAGAACAAAAAGATCCAGCTAGTGATTCCAGTTTCAGATAGAACTTCAACTCTTTCCATACTTCTGCAATGGTAAAAAGTGATAAACTTGTACAAATTTTAATGTACATCTGCTGAACTAAAATTTACTATTATAATCTTATTATTTTGTACAGTTGGGGATTTTAGTGTTTTGAATTGAACTTAATTTTTATGGCAATCATGCTGCAGTTATATTTTCTGGACTTTGCTATGAGGAAGACTACAAAAAAAAATAGGAGCTAGGAGCTAATATTATTTTATAGTCTATAAGAGGACTTAGTCCAAAATTGATTGATATGTGAATTTCTAAGGTTCGTTATCATTATTTTTAATTAATTTTTGAAAATCGAAATATGACGTCACGGGCGGCAACTTATGCATGTGGACATAGGAAAAAGTTGAAGGACGTGACGTCATTTTACTTCTTTCAAAAATTAATTAAAAATACTTAATGAGCTCAAAAATCAGAAATTTACACATCTATCGATTCAAGACAATGTCCTCTTTTAGAATATGCAATAAAATTACCCCCTATTTTTTTTAAATCTTCCTCATTGAAACATTATTTGAAAAATATTCTTTGAAAAAATAATGCATCAAGCTTCAATTTAAAATTAAACATGTCTCCAAAAAGGATGCATTCATTCACTTTTTTTTTATTGACATGCGTGTCGTCTTGAAATTTGTTCTTCATCTTTCAGTCTGTGCTCAGTGAGCTACAAAACTATATACTCTATTGTCTTTTGGTAGCAAATTGTAAGAGAAACTAACAAAGAACATAAATATAACAAACTTGTTTACACTCAATTTCAAAAAGAACATAAAAGAAAAGAAACCTGTAATATTTAACTATTTTTTATTAACACTGAAAACATTATTTGTTTTTTACAGTTATAAACAAAAGATTGCCCTTTTTATAAAAAATATATAAAAAGAGTCAGAAAGAGGGAGCAAGCAATCTTTACAATACAATTGAAATTGTGTTGAAAATTAAATATAAAAAAAAAGAAAAGAAAAGCATACAATGAAGCTACGCAAAAATAAGCTAATTGTTTAGCACTCAAGTAACAAAAAATAATAAAAAAAAAAAAAAAATCTGTTTTTAATTTTAATATTCTTGAATTTAGACCTTATATAATTGCCTTAGAAAGTATTATACTCAAAATTTTTAATTAATCAATTGCAAAACTTCATGAAAATAAATAAATTTTGTTATTACACGTTATAACATTAGAAATTTTATTTAAAATTACAATAAGTTTTATTTTAGTCATGAAATCAAAATGATGATGTTATATATTAAATTGATGTTGGTTTGATATATTTATTACCCAATAATCAGATCTGTATGTGCATGATTCGATCATCATTTATTTAGTTACAATCACATGTTCAATTAACAAGCTGCTGACGTGGGAAAGAAAGGACGGCAAATAATGATGACCAGAGCAATTATTATGGTCGATCATGAAACAAAATGTGGTCAACTTAATTAAAATCAAACATGCATGTACTAGAACCAAAATTGTGGATTTAAACCTCACAGTATCTTTTAGTAGCGAGACTATAAAAAAGAAAGACATATTTTGTTATTATTTTAGTCGTAAATATAAATAACAATAAGTAAATTTTATCGATGAGTTTAGAAATAAAGATACAACAGATTTACATTTATTTTTGAACTTTTATAAAAATAATATTATGTATAATTTGTATTTTTATAGACTTTATATATATATATATATATATATATATATATATATATATATATATATATATATATATATATATATATATATATATATATATAGTCTCTTTTTAACTTTCATCATTAGATCATGCATTTAAACTGTTTTAAATAAAAGTAATATAAGTTAAATTCAGCATTATATTGTTTAAAATATATGAAATGCGGTTTATTTAACTATTTTATTATTTGAAGTAGAGATAGAGAGAGAGAGAGAGAGAGAGAGAGAGAGAGAGAGAGAGAGAGAGAGAGAGAGAGAGAGAGAGAGAGAGAGAGAGAAGTTGAAAAAATGCTGATCGTAGATTTATGAGTTCTCTTGTTTTCCTACTTCACTCACATTCTATTTGCTTGCTAAAAAGTTATACGGTTATGAGCACACACATCAACAGTGTTGGTCATATAACCGCGCATTCATTGCATGCATTCGCTGGCCGAGCCATGGCCGAGCGGCCGAGAGAGAGAGAGAGAGAGAGAGAGAGAGAGAGAGAGAGAGAGAGAGAGAGAGAGAGAGAGAGAGAGAGAGAGAGAGAGAGAGAGAGAGAGAGAGAGAGAGAGAGAGAGAGACTTATAAAGTAAACTAAAAAAGTTTGCAGATTGCAAAAAAAAATTGCTCTTCACTTTATGCCGTGAGAGAGAATGAAAATGAATATTGTGGTATGAAAAAAGTTTATATTTACAAACCTTTTTCATGTATTGATGAGATAGCTTGTATGAATAAATTAAAATTGATCAATCTTTGCTGAAGATATATTATAGCGTATAAAGGAAGAGCATTTTTGCAACGCACAAAAAATGTAGAAAAAAAATCACCTATGCAATTTATTTATTATTATATTATTTTTCGAGCATGTATAAATATGAAAAATTGTGACTTTCCATAACTATACTTTTTAATCATCGCATTTACGATCGTATTGCAACATTATTACATTTGTCTAAAAAGCGTTTTAATTAAATAATAATAATATAATACAATAATAAATAAATAAAACAGTTCATATCTTCATTAAATAGTTGGAAGTATAAAAGTTGCGATGTCTAAGTTCTATAATATATGCTTGATATAATTATACTGTATTTCTTTAAAATTAACACATTTAATTTGCCATTTTTAATATTGAATAAAACACTTTAATTTATAGTACTTATTAGTACTAAAACATTTATTACAACACAAAAAAGGGATACATAAAATATACTAATGTGTACGGGGGGAAAAAAGTTCACAGAAAATAGCGGTTTTTATATTGTTTAATCAATAATTGTTTTGCAAATTGGATCATGTTTATTCAAAAGCATTAATATAGCAAATGTTATATAAAACTATATATGTACTGTAGATATGTATATTGGAACTTTATACTATTAGCATGTAACCATATGCACACGGTTGCTTTGCTATATATCGATGTTGGGATGCAGAAATGCGACCGATGAGAAAAATCATGAGTAAAAACCTCATGATTTTTCTCATCGGTCGCATTTCTGCATCCCAACATCGATATGCATACTGTATATGGTTGGGATGAAAATAAGTGTGAGAGAGAGAGAGAGAGTATGGTTAGACAATTAAGCCGGGAGTAGCTAAATATGTGTGGTCTATACGGTATACTTGATGCTACTGCAGTCTTTGCTTCTTCTTCTTGCCTCCTTGTTTGTTTGTGTATGTGTAGCTCTCCTCAAGACGTATAACGACATAGGTTAAAAGAAAAGAAAACTCCCCCTCATCTCCTCTCCGCATTGCAGGCTAAGAATTTAATCTGTAAAAAGAATAAAATAATAAAAAAAGAAGAGAATCGATCAGTCATTCATTAGCTAATATAGTGCTTTACTTTTATGACTAAAAAATTAAAAAATTATTTTTTTATCAAGTGTATTATATTATTCTTGTTGTTCAATTTACTATACATGAACCTCATTCTAATGTTATATAAAATATATATATCAGAAATGCTCTCCATGCAAATCCATTATGAACATTAATTTGACAAAAAACAATACAAGCCAAACCCTTTCAATACAATGATTATTAATAAAAATAACAGCAAGTGTAAGTTGTCATTATACGTATAATACTTTTTACAAGAATTATACAATTTTGTGACATGTACTGTATTATATAAATAAAGTTACGCATTTTCGATGTATTCTTGACCTGTGCAATTTGTTTCACTTTGTAAGTATACAATTTTGTCAGGTGTGCATAATAATAAAGAACAAATTTTGTATGGTTTGATTAAAGTCTCTATCTCTGTTTTAGCTAGAATTTAAAAGTACACTTACAAGTTAACTTTATATTTTTGTAATAAAATGTATTAATTTTAACATCAATTAAAAAACTTTCATAGTATTACTGATTATTGTTGAAGTATTTTTGAATGTCATATGTTTATAATTTATTTTATTTTTTTCCCTTACTAAATTTTATTTTAGCACGCACTGTATATGTATATGTGTATACCACAGAACTTGTATCCTGACTAATTTTACAGACTAACTAGTTTCTTCTTTTTTTTTATTATTATTATATTTTTTTATTTATTATTATTTATTTTTTTTATTACACAGCTTTTTTTTCCACCCAATTTATTCAATGTCGTCATGAATACGCTTTCAAGCTATTTGAGAAGAATTTAAATTTTTACAACAAATTTCTTTGGATGATACAATAGAATTGCAATTTACTTTTCTTTACTTTATAAGTACAGTATCATAGCATCATGTCCACCCTTATCTCAAAATAATTATATTTATTTTTTTTATATATTTTTTTTTACTGAACATATAATTATATTACATACATAGATTTACATGAACGTAATTTAAATTTTATGCTCCGTGAGCTATATATCGAGTTAAGAAATATCTATGTTGCTCAAAACAATAAAAAAAAAAAAGAGTGACAAATTTCTACTTGTGACTATGATTAAGGAAAACGGAATATAAAAATAAATTATGTAAATCAAATAATATAAGTAAAGTTTACACACACTGATACATACACACACACACACACACACACACACACACACACACACACACAACACACATATTATATATATATATATATATATATATATATATATATATATATATAATTGAATTATATTACTTCTTGTTTTTTATATAGGCAATTTTAGCATGTAAAGTAGGTGAAAATGTAACCGTTATGCTTTTCAATCAGATCAATCTCTCACATTAAGAAGAAAAGCAGACGATGACGACATTTTCTTTTCTAACTAAGTGATTTTTCAATAGTAGCATCAGAGTGTTCTCTGCTGCTTACAACATTTTCCTTCTCAATCCATTACTCAACTATTCTTAGAAAATATATAGCAATCGTATTGAAAGGTTCGCTATCAAAAAAGTCCACATTTGAAGACTTTTATACTATATGCAGTCAATCCTCTCTTTTTCTCTCTAACTCATAGTTCAAGTTTCACTTGTAAAGCCAACACTCAAAAGTCAGAAAGACGATGTGGTCACATGTAGCACTTACTTCAAGATTATCAACACATTTTTTTTATTCATCACATAAAAAGTTAAGAGAAAAAAGTGAGATATGAGCAAGAAAAATTGTTGAGAACTTTGTGTGAGAAATACAAACGTGACCAGAATTTTGGAGTAGTTTTGGAAAAAAATATTAGATTGTTTACAACTAATTATCAATAAATTGTTATCGAAATTTGCAGTTCTAAGCAGAAAATACATTAAAGAAATTTTTGCTTCACAATTATTTTACAATTATTAGTAAAATAAAGATTGAAAATTAAAATTATAAATTAATGGAAAAAGGGTATACAATTAGAAACTTAATATGTTTGATTTTTCAATTTACGGTTTAATGAGGATAAAGAAAAAACAAACAGAAATTTAAACTTAAGTAACATTAAGAAAATATATTATTATAATAACTAAGTTAAACCACTTTATATGACAATATATTCACATAAGATTACGCATTGTTTGAATTATTGAATAGCACTCTCAAATAATACCATGATGATGAGCTAAAATTATTTCAAAAGGTACCTCTCTCAACTTCTCTTATTACTCTCGCTTTATTGTATAGAAGCATACATTATATCAGGTACAAAGATAGACTAAAATAAATTTTTGTATTTTATGTAGTATATTATGCATTAGATGTGAGGGAAAAGCTGCAAAGAGGACTTGACTTCTCTAGTAAGTTTCATTATCTGTAGTTGTGTTCGTACTTTCGTACGTAGTACTATAGTAGAGTAGTTAGTGTGTAGCTAGCAGTCATGAACATAATAAGTTTTTGAACTTATAAACTCAAGTTACGTCACCAAGTTTCACACCAAGTTGGTTGTGAATGTCCTTATATGTGGCATTTCTACTGGGGTCTCATTGTTGACTGATGTGATCTCTCTCTCTCTCTCTCTCTCTCTCTCTCTCTCTCTCTCTCTCTCTCTCTCTCTCTCACTCACTCTCATCATACTCCATTTCTCACACCTACTCCCACCCACACATCATCTTGACGTAACTTCTTTCGTCTATAACAATGCTATGATCTTACTCTCTTATACATAACTTCCTCGCTTTTACTGTGTTTATTTTATTATTCCAAACGTAGGTTAATTTATTAAATAAAACTTAATTTTATAAAATTAAATTTAAGTGTGTATATTTAATGTACAAAAGCTCTAAAAGATTTTATTATTATTATTATTTTACTAAATTGTAATTTCAAAACTTATTTAGTTATGCTTATGATATATCAGGGCCGGATTGGCTAAAAAAGATCTAGCAAGAAACCCAACAAGTGGGAGCCCCTTAAAATAATGAAGATTTGGAAAGGACAAAACTCCCTTAATGTCCCCCTCAGTTATTGTGAATATTTTTCGGTATATGCACCGTTAGAAGAGGATAATTGAACTAGGTTATCATTTACTTACATTTTAAGTAATGCGTTAATATATTATATATATATATATTTTTTTTTTTTTAATCTTAACAAAATATATTTTTTTTTATATATTTTTGTACATTTTTTTCTGATAGTATAGACTTAAATTTATTGTATTTATATCGATTAATTCTGAAATTGGACACGTCATATAACTTCAGTCTCTTTTTTTTATTATTATTATAGTGTGAATGTTTTAAGTGTGAAAAATGAATAAAATACAATATACATAGAGCCAATGTTTAATACTTAAACGGTGGAATTTTTTGGCTCCCATTTGAAAATTTAAAGATTTGGGTATAAAGTAGAATACAGTATTTGATTCATGGTTGGTATTTTGACTTTAAAAGTTATATTTTTTATTTAAATTGATTATTGTTCTGCAAATTATTTATTTCATGGGAAACCAAATAAAAATGTCTGTTTTGAGTTTTTTCTTCTTCTATCAATGATGTTGAGAACGTAGGGCCCTCATTTTATACAAATATTTCTTTATGTAATACAACAAATAATCTCAATTCAAATATTTAAATATTTTCAAGAATTAAAGCTTTCTAAATTATTTCTGTAAATTATTATTTTATAAATCAAAATTTATGTTTTTCTTTCTTCTGTCCTTTTTTCAATTCAAAGCATGTTTTGAAAAATGGGTCCCACATCCAAGGGAGCCAGATAAGGACTTGAGCATCCTTTGAGGTCAATTCGATCCTAGGTGTAATACTGATGAACAATAATGGAGTCATTTTCAACCCCCCCAACAAAAGTGCTGATAAAATCTCCTTTGATTTAAGTACTACTATAAATCATGTAATGGGAAAAAGGTGATATTTAACACCAAGTTTTTAAGATTTATTTTTGGTACATTTAATGTGTGTGTGTTTGTTTTAAGTATACTTTTGTTCAAATCGTAGCTAAACAGAAATGCAACCATAAATATATTTTTATTCAGTGAGCAAATTTGAAAATAGTCCATTGAGAATTTTAACCTACATATAGTTATGGATTATGAAATCCTTAACAGCAACAACAACACAAATGGTTTCATAACAAAATAAAAATGATTGATTTCATAAAATGTCAGATAAAACAAATTTAACAATCGATAATATATAACATAGTGTATATTTTATATATATATATATATATATATATAAGAAAGCTAATTGCACATTTCAGAAAATATCAATTCCGTATAGGGTATTGGGCTGGTAAAGATAAGTTTCTTTTTAATACTTTGCTTTGGTTGTTGTTTGCAAAATTATTTGAAACAAAAATTCAAAACTTAGGTTATGAATACGTAAGGAGATATCGATTGCATATCAAAAGTTACTTCACGTTCCTTTTTTTTTTTTTTTTTTTTTTTTTTTTTTTTTTTTTTTTTTTTTTGGAGAAGTAGGAAATAGTAAGGAAAATTTTAACCTCAGATTTTTATATACATCATATTTTGTATTCATTTTCTATAACAATTTATAGCAAAAAAAAAAAAAAAAAAAAATTCTTGAACCACTATATGTCTCAGAAATCGCACCAAACAAAGATAAAAAACATTGAAAATAATGATAATAAATAAATAAGTATCGGCGTGTATTATAAAGTACCTTATTTATGATATTGTTGAATAAATTCTATACAATTTTTTAAACATTATTGATTCTATTATAATATTTGCAGTTTGTAAATTTTCATAAAATAGAGAATGTATTATAAACTCATACAAAACTAACAAAAAATAAAACAAAAAGCTTACAATACATATTGTATTCTTTATAATGTATTTATAAATTCACCGATGCATGAAAACAGCCGCTAACATGAAACTGCTCTAATTCCCATATATGTATTGCTATTATATATGTAACGACTATTTTACTCGCAGTTAATAGAATTATTATTGCTTGATATTTTATACACGTTTGTAACCTCTAATAATATTTTCTAAAATATACAGCTATAAATTAAAATAAATATATTGTATGAATTATGGTCTCCATCCAAGTACATACTGTACAGTTCATTTATTATATCATATTATAATATGACGTTAATTTTGCAATTGACGCTACGGCGACATATGTCAGATTAACGTTCAATTCCCAGAGTAACGCTATAATATAACATATTATAAATAACATGAAGCATGAAATAATATGCAAGTAATGAACATTACTTCAAGTGTGAGATCAAACTGTAATATGTGAATATTACGTCATGATATGTATTACTGAGAGTTCAGGTGTGTATGAGAGATACATAGAGAGAGAGAGAGAGAGAGAGAGAGAGAGAGAGAGAGAGAGAGAGAGAGAGAGAGAGAGAGAGAGAGAGAAAATGGCCAGTAGTAAATAGTCTGATGTTTTTCGATCAATGAAAAGTTATTCTAGGAATTAGAAGTTGTTTCAGATTACAATTGCCATTGAACATTGAAGTTCATCATAATTTATATACTCCGCGCCAGCTAAGGATGTTTGATATTTCTTAAATAATCGTTTATTTAACCAAAAACTGTAATTTGAAATGGGTGATAGCTGTGGACAATAATGCAAACTACAATTTTCCTGGCTATAGCATAATCTCAATTTTCAAGTATGATACTGTCCGTGTAAAGCAGATTCTGTGACTTAATTATTAATTATAAATTTAATTGATAGTAATATAAAATGATAATAAACAAAGGAATGATGATTTACTTACAACAACAAGATCTCTTTTAAAATTAAATCTGCTATTGCATTTTTTTTTATTATTATTATTTAAAAAGCGGGAATTAACTAGTATCTCTCAATCAATATGCCTCCGAGCTTCGCCATATATATATACACCATATCAGTATGCCAGTTACAATAAGTTAATAAATTATATATTTATTTCGACTCAATTATTAATATTTTGCATCATTATTTTCTTTGTTCGTTCTACCTCCATGCTGCATAATTATATATATATATATATATATATATATATATATATATATATATATATATATATATATATATATATATATATATATATATATATCTAATATGCATACAATATTATGAATAATAATTTATTTTGCAGTATTTGTTAGAATTGCAATTTGTCATTTTATTTAAGTGGATTTATATTATGTGCTATGTACAAATAATTAGAGTACAGGTTGAAATAAAATTGTTGAAAGATATAATGCTTTTATTATAATTATTTAATTAGTATTATGCACATTTTAAATAATTTTAAAAAAACAATTAAATAAAAATGCCATGAACACAAAGTTAATACAATAATAACTAATAACCTTCTCGTGAAAATTATAGACATCCTAACAATTGTGGGTGAACTTGTGTTTTGATATACGTACGCACTTCAAATACATATACCATTATTTATGTACAGTACAAATTTTAAATACTAATGCCACTAACATATTCCACTTCCGTATATATTTAACGTTCATTATGAATAAAATTTTATTATACTATAAAAAAAGCAAACATCACAATATAGAGTAATTAGTTTTTTTTTTTTCTTCTTCTTCTTCTTCTTCTTCTTCTTCTTCTTCTTCTTCTTCTTCTTCTTCTTCTTCTTCTTCTTCTTCTTCTTCTTCTTCTTCTTCTTCTTCTTCTTCTTCTTCTTCTTCTTCTTCTTCTTCTTTAGTAGGAAATAGCTTTACTATGTATTAATATGGTTCAAAATAAATTAAATTTTATATTGTAATTTAACAAAAGCAGAAGTTAATTACTTAAAGTACATCTGGTATAATTTTTTAATATTATGTATATTAAAGAAGAGTTAGGTAAAAAAAAAAGTCGAGTTCATTTTACGAATGAGATAAATTTATGATCAGGTCGTAAAGTTAGAAGAGAGGATGATAGTATTTTGGATGTCCCGAATGGAAGATAAAGAAAGCTAAGTAATGATTGGAATCCATCCTCTCTCTCTCTCTCTCTCTCTCTCTCTCTCTCGTACTTTTATTACAAATGTGGATGTGAGTGAAATGGAGTGCAAAGCATTAACTAACCCACTCTCGTCATTGTCGCGATGGATAAAATTGGTTTAAAGACATTGAAAACGAATTCCTCTGTGGTTTGTACTACCTTTATATAGTTGTTAAGATGATTAGTTTAACATGTAATCGTCGAGAGAGAGAGAGAGAGAGAGAGAGAGAGAGAAGGGTGGGAAGACAACAGGAAAGGTCTTCAACTAACTTTCGTTGAGTGTGAAAGTTAGTGATGATTGTTAACTTCATCAGTTGTGCTGCCGAACTTCTCTCTCTCTCTCTCTCTCTCTCTCTCTCTCTCTCTCTCTCTCTCTCTCTCTCTCTCTCTCTCTCTCTCTCTCTCTCTCTCTCTCTCTCTCTCTCTCTCTCTCTCTGATAACATTTCTTTTTAACAATTCCCTTCCTTTTTTATCACACCCAATCTGAACACTGCAATCTATTTCATGAACTGAATACACTATGGCACCACAAAAAGTGTCAAAATTATATATATATATATATATATTCTGTAATCAAATAATTTTTTTTAATTATTATTTACTTCGACTATTAATATCGCATTATTATGTACACATATGACTATAACTAATGTATCAGATTTAATTTATGAAAATATAAATTGAATATTTATTTTAAATTTATTAAATTAAATAATTACTTTATACAAACAAAATTTAATTAATTTTTGTCTATATACTAAAATATGTTTGAAAAATATAAACACTGTCGTATTTAAATTTGTATAAAAAATTACACTTGATACCTTTTAGCTTTACACTTTTCAAATTGTAGAGCTTTTGTTTTTAAATCAAGAGGTATATATTATAAAAAAGCAATAATATGTATATATATATATATATATATATATATATATGTGTAAACTTCAAATGATATAGTTTTCCTTCACTACACATAGTGTAGATCAGAACTCCACGAGATGGCGATATTTGTATCAAAGTATAATATATAAATATTTGAAAATATTTATCTAGCACTATAACACCATCTGAGACGAATCATATAAATGCAAAATAAAGTCAAACAGTTAAAAGGGACGACGGCGGCCGGAATCGAACCGACAACCTTTGGATTTGCGCTCCACTGCTCTGACCATTGAGCTACAGCGGCGTCCAATTCTACCTTGATTCTTTACTTGCATTTACTTGGTGTTATAGTGCTAGATAAATATTTTCAAATATTTATATATTATACTTTGATACAAATATCGCCATCTCGTGGAGTTCTGATCTACACTATGTGTAGTGAAGGAAAACTATATCATTTGAAGTTTACACACATAAATCCCGCCGCACGGGTAAATTTCCCCTCGCAAGAGGGGAGTCAGCTGTTTAAAGAGAGGCTGGTTTGTAAAAACAGGTGCCCTCAGGCAGCCAATAAGGCGACCGTTGTCGTCATAAGAATTGTGTAAATGCAAGTAAAGAATCAAGGTAGAATTGGACGCCGCTGTAGCTCAATGGTCAGAGCAGTGGAGCGCAAATCCAAAGGTTGTCGGTTCGATTCCGGCCGCCGTCGTCCCTTTTAACTGTTTGACTTTATTTTGCATTTATATGATTCGTCTCAGATGGTGTTATAGTGCTAGATAAATATTTTCAAATATTTATATATTATACTTTGATATATATATATATATATATATATATATATATATATATATATATATATATATATATATATATATAATCATGTTATTTCATTCTAATAAATTACAATGTCACAAATCTCAATTAACTCAAACTTTATGACTTTTCATTTTTTTTTTATCATGTTTAATAATAAAGTCTAATCGAAAGGTAAAGTAATTTACATGTTGCTATATTTTTGTAGATAATATGAATCCGCACTACTAATTGTTCTAACTACAATTTATATGCCATGTAGTGTGTATCATAGAGCCACTAAAACTGTGTTACTGTGTTCATTAGCAAGAGGACATTGTTAAACTTTAGTAATTAAAACATATTGTACATTAATGTAAACATAAGCTTCTTTTTTAATGTAAAAAATTACAACTTTTTATACAGAAAAAAAATATTACAAGTAATTATAAAAACACATCTTCAAACTTTTTTGTAAGTAAAAAAAAGTAATGCTTAATGAATATCAGTTTTCATTTATAAGTAGTGTTACCACATAACTACAATTCATATTTATTATTATAATAATACCATCACACATGTTTATAAAAAAAACTTTGTCACATTAAAAATAGAGCACTGGGTATGTACTACTATGTACTGTACGTACGTACTGTACGTAGACATCATTATATCAATTCTTTCCTATTAAGAGTTTCTGTATCAAAAATTTACTTCATAAATTTTCAAGACGAAACGTATAATAACAGTTGAGGTAATAATAATAAAACAAAACAAAAACATTAAGGAGTTTATTTTTCTTGAGAGTTTAGTAGATTTATAGTTAAGAGACAATTGGTTGTAGACAGCTTAGTTTATGCAGCTCTCATTTTGCTGTGACATAAAACGGTGGTTTTTCTGACACAAGAAACGTATGGTGTATATTATATGGATGGGCTATTCTATATACTATATCATATCGTTCATTCTAGCTGTTGTCTCCTATGTAACAGTTACTATATACAATAATAGCTTCAACGTTTAAAGTAAGAACACAAAACATCCGCAGAATAAAGCTTTTTCACGTAAAACACGCCGCACTGGTGCGTGTTATTTGTTTTAAACGTGCTGTATAATTTTAGTCCTTTTACTAAATATAATCCTCACTCTCCTATATATTTATATATACGTAATTCTTACCTTTCTCTCTCTCTCTCTCTCTCTCTCTCTCACTCCCAAACTTTTCCATACAATTTAATGTTTTTCTCTATTACATTTTACAGAAAAGAGGCTAATATTATCATTAATAAAATAATAAAATGTCACATAAAATAATAATAAAAAAAAAACTTGTTTACATTTTTTTCTTGTATACTATATTATTTTTCTTTATACTGTACAAAACAGAGTTGGTTTTATAATAATAACTAGCTTACTAGCATTATAAATTATATATATATATATAACACATATTATATATATATATATATATATATATATATATATATATATATATATATATATATATATATATATATATATATATATATATATATATATATATATTATAAATAAAGGAAATAAAAATATTATATAAAAAGAATTATAATAACACGGTTGTGTGTTATAATATTTTTATTCTTAACCTTTGTTTTATAATAGTGATAATATTAAAGGTGAATTGAGAGCTTTTTTATTTTAGATGTGCTAAATAAAATAAAAAATGGATTATTTTAACATAATTTGAAAGTCAAAAGAGTTTTTTTTACTGCCATCCGATTTGCACATTAACAGGGTTATGGAAATGTAATTACGAAATATTTTTTCCTGACATCTTCTTCTCTTTTTCTTATTCACAGTAGATGAAAATACCGCTTAGTTATAGTAAAAAAAAAAAAAAAAAAAAAAAAAGAGGAGTGAATGAGAGAAAATGTTATCGCGCGAGAGAGAAGAGAACCTCAGGGGACCAATTTTGTAAGGTATGCGTCTTCTTCTTTGTCTTTTGCTTTGCTGCTGTTACCTAATGAAATTAACTCTTGTTTGCTGCCTGTCCTACTTATTATACAGAAACGTTCACTCTTTTTTTTTTTTTTTTTTTTTTTTTTCCTACTTTCTTAAGCTTTTAAATTTTTCTTCTTTTTTTTCCCCCTCTGTTGGTGTACTGTATATTATAAAGAAATAAAGCCGCTCTTCATCGCTTAGGTTATAAAACAAAATGCCTGAATTTTTTTTACTCTCTCTTAAAAGATTCACAAAAACATGTTGATTAATATTTTAGAGGGCATAAAGTGGTGTGTGCTAGCCATACCATAAGCTACGAACTATAACTAATTGCCACATCAAAACAACACTGATGTACTCACCATCATTTTTATAAGGCATCTGAGTAAGTGCAAGCATTCATATACATACAAAAAAGAAACATTCACATTTAGTACTTTATATTTAATTTCACTTATCATCTTTTATGTAAGTAGTGTATTTTAATTTATTGTTTTCATATAAAATATATATAAATGTATATGTATATATATAAATATATAACTTTCACTGCTAGATAATTCTCAATTAAATTGTGGCAAATAAATACAAATGGATACAAAATAATTTATGACATTTCCAGTCAATATGAAATGAGTATAATAAAAATTATATGGATTTAATAATAATAAATTTACCGTGCTTGTAAAATATTATATAGAATTAAACTCTGTTTTTGTAAAATATAATTTTATATTGTTTAATTAAATCATTATTTTTTTCAATGAGTGTTTTTATTATTATTATTATTATTATTATAATTTTTTAGTTATACAAAACAGCCACCTAACATTTATTTGAAAAAATTATATTTTAGTTTTGTTTATATATAATTATAATAATTTCATGCAAATAAAATACTTAGACTTAGACCCTTGTGCTGCTATATGAAGAATATAGTATTTTAACACAGGTAAAAAAAATCCTACTAATGGCACGTATACATAAATCTTGTAAATTGCAATAGGTATGCATTAGCCTGAAACAGATTTTGGTAAACTAAAATAACACCTATGCAGGTATAAAACATACTATGATACTACAATATAAAGGTATGACTCACCTAGATTAAATGACATTTTACCTAAATTAGGTAAATTTGTAGTGTATCAATAGGCAACTTCACATAATCAGGACACGCCACTGGCAAAGGTCAGCAAGTCGATCACTGGTAAGGGTCATCATAAGTTTTATGTTAATTTTGGCTTGGTATAGGGCTTACTATGTTAAATTGAGGGTTTTAATTTCTTAATTTAATTTCGTAATTATTAAAACACGTTAAATCGCACATCGTCATACAGTATAAAAAGTATAACTAAAAAAGTAATTAAAACTTGAAAGAGCCTAAGTGAAAGGAACGAGGTGAAAAATGTGCTCAAAGTTGTCTCCAAATGAGGATCCAAATGAATTCCACCAGAAATTTCAGTTTATTATTGTCGATCTTTCAATTATGGTAATAAAATGTCATTTTGATCCATATTTTAAAATTTCTGCTTTGAGAAACTGAAATTTCTGGCGGAACCTACAGTAGACCCTCATTTGGAGTGTCGACTTGTAGCACTTTTATCACCCCGTTCGTTTCACGTCCTAAATACTTTTTGAGTTGTGCTTTTTACTTTATGTGCATTGTGCAATATAACGTGTTTTAACAATTATGAAGCAATAAATAAAAAAAATTAAAAAACCGTAATTTAAAATGGTAAGCTCTATACCAGGCCAAAATTAACATAAAACTAATGATGAACCTTGCCAGTGATCAACGTGATGACCCTTGCAAGTGCCATGTCCTGATTATGTGAAGTTACCTATTTCTGTAAATATTTACGTGTTACAATGCACAGGATTCATGCGTACTGTACAGCTCTGGACAAAAGTTCCCGAATGGGGCAGCGGCGGCGGCGGCTGCGTTTTCTCATAAAGATAGCATAGTGTGCTTGCGGGTTGCCTATGCAAATCGTTCGGGAACTTTTGGCCAGAGCTTTTGGTACATACCATTATTATTATTTTTTCCGTGTAACATAATAATATAACAACTACAAATAACAAAGATTTTGATATACAGAATCCATTAGCCTTTAGTTAAAATCGTTAAATGTTTTAATATTTAAAAGTTTATCCACGTTATTTTGTTAGACAAGTGCATTGAATGTATGATAATTCAAAAATTATTAAACAATGATGATTAAAATACTGAATCTCACTAACACTGAAGTACATACATTTCAACTGTGTTAGCTTACGTTGTGCGCATACTTACTCCTCAATTTTATTTCAAATCCGAATTATCTGTTTCAATAACCTAAATTATACGAAAACAAATGTTGTGTTTTACTGAAAAAAATATGTTCATAATTCTATAACAACAGAAAGTTTTATGGAATCCAGGATTGTAATAAGTTGTACATCGTTATAAGTTTGTACGACTTGAAAGTTACGTAATTATAAGTTCCGCTTAAAACATATTTCACGTAATCTAAATAAAAACAAAAATTGCTTCCCAATGTTTTCAAAGTATAACAAAAAATAATTTATTTAAAAAATATGTATAAAAAAACATCACGCCAGAACTACAAACATTCATTGTTTTGGGGGCATCATGTTAGTAAATAGGTGTAAAACAACATGATACAAATTGTAATAACAATAAAAATTGGTAGTTCACCTAAATGGTCAATAAAAAAATATAAAACAATCCTGTATAAAGCTCTACCTACGAGCGAGGAGGATTAGTTCCCCAATATACTTGCTTTTCAGCCTCAATAATTACCATTTTATAGCACAGTGGGGTGCAAATATTTACAAGTGATACATGTAATTAGCACACACAAAGGAAAAAAATATATTGAGTTTTTTATTTGAATTACCATAGCTATATAAAATATTTTAAAAATTTACGTTTAATTTTTTTTTCTCCTAGATACGCTGTTTAATTTCCACAGCGATTACACGTTCAAAATATTATTTGTGTCAATATTATTTGTGTCAAGCTGGTTATATATAGTTTTGATTTCTGTAAATGCTTACTTATTTGTTTGGAGAAAATTATGTTTAATAATATAATAATAAATGGTTTTTATGTAGAGTAAAAAAGGTATGAACCCTCTTATGGTCGTCTGACTTTTATTTAACAATATGTAATAGAGTATTTATTCGTTTCATTGATACACATATTACAACTCTTGTAATAATATTTTATTTATATATATATATATATATATATATATATATATATATATATATATATATATATATATATATATATATATATATAGAGAGAGAGAGAGAGAGAGAGAGAGAGAGAGAGAGAGAGAGAGAGAGAGAGAGAGAGAGAGAGAATAAGATGAACCTGTCGATGAAAAAACTAGAACAAAAAGTGTCAGCATGAATCCCAGTATTATCCTTATGAAACGTTGAAATTGAATTTTAATATAAAACTTAAAAAAGATTTGTTGTGCATTAGAAAGAGAAGTGTGTTTTGGGAGTTGCAAGCACGAGGGAGTGTGGGGAGGAGGACTCACATTAAGAGGGTGGTTAGATGTATAGGGTAAAAGTGTACTACCAAAACGTAGAACAAAAGAGAGAGAGAGAGAGAGAGAGAGAGAGAGAGAGAGAGAGAGAGAAGGGATGAACACACACGTGAGAAGAATGTTTTTTACGTAAGGAGGAAAGAAGAGTAAGAGAATAGCAAAAAAAAAAAAAAAAAAAAAAAAAAAAAATCTTGCAAGCAAGCAGGCAGTAGAAAGAACGAAGTGGTGTAGAGTATATGCAGCTGATTTATCGTAAGACCTGGTTCGCTCGACCAAGCAAGCAAGCATTCAGTCGCAACTATAGAGCATCATCCCACTGGTAACAATGATTCTCCTCCACCACCCCCACCCTTAGTCATACTTTACACCATAACCCGCCATATCAATCTCCTGGAATTGGAGTCAAATGGAGCAGCAATTTTTACCTGAAGAATCGTATACATAAAAAAAAAGAAGAAGAAGAAGAAGAAAAAATATTTTCAGAAAAAAAAATTGAAATATTGTATAGTCCCATATCTCATAAATATAAAATGATCGTTATTCATCTCATACATTTATAATAAAAATGTAGACAAGAGAAATGTTTTGTGTTATATTATTTTTTTATGAGATATTTTAGCTGAAATGATATTGTTATTAACAATGCATTTGTTTTCACTTAATACTATCATGGCGATATTAATTATTTCTTATTTTCCGCTACTTTAATGCATCCCATATATTTTTATGCAAAGAAAGTTGAACAAACGGGTTTTAACAACACAAATAAATCACTATTGTTCCCCTTTTTTTATACAAGAAAAATGTAAGATATTTTATGTGTAGATTATCTTATATAGTAGTCCATTATAATTTATAAAATACACAAGAGAGGGAAGAAAAGTAATAAAAAAATATAATACCTTATTTAAGAAATAGTGTAATTATCTTCTTATTAATAATTAATTTTTCTTTCTGTAAATAATGCTATATAAGAAAAACATATTTTGAGCTCAAAACATATGTTATTAAAATGTAAACATATAGCATCTAAAACATTCATTGAGCTTATTTTATTGTCACTTTTTTTAAACTAAAGTGTATATAGTATCCACCAATCTACAAAAATTAGTATAATAAAAGTAGACTATATAAAAAAGGGTTATAATGTTTCATCTCTTCTCTACTTGAAATATGCTGTTAAATACAAGATTTTTTTTTCCTCCTTTTTTTTTTTTTGTGTATGTGTAGAGTTATGATGTAGAGTAAACTATAAAAGCATATAAAAAGTTTTCATGAGTATAAAAGGTAAAAAGCATCAACATTAACACAAAACTTCACATGGACAGAGAATCTTGTTGTGTTTTCTCACGAATACATATACTGGGCTCAAACACTGTAAGGTAAAATAAATTTGCCACTAAATTGCTATACATGTATAACAGTGGCAAAGCAAGCCAAGCATTCAGGCAAGCAAAGTATAGACCAGGGCTTGAGCTTAATTGAATTTAGCCTCTTACTACATCAGCTAGGGCTTTTGCATGCATGGTGGTACAGCTACTTAAAACATTGGTTAGTCCGGGGGGGTTGTATTACAATGCAGCTGCTCCTAACACGTTTCAAACTAACTTCATTTAGCAAACGGTAACGTTCAATATGCCACTGTAGTCAAGAATTGTCATAGTATACTAAAATGTACGTGAATAATGTAACATATTAAACTATTTTATTTAATATTGCGCAATTAACTATGTATCAATACAACAAGAGTGCATCATATACATTATTATTATTTTAAGTAAATTGATAAAACTACTACTACACCTTTGTTGTCGAATTTAACTCAGATTTATGTATTTTGTATACGTGCATCTATATATATATATATATAATGAACTTTTACGCCTTCTCGAACATTTTTCGATCATATTTGATACAAACTATGTAGTAACAAAATGCAATTTCAATAAAACATATGAATAAAATATTACATTATGCAATTACTAATTTGATAACATATGATTATAAAACATTAGAATAAATTGAAACCTTATCTGTCAATAGAATTTTAATTAGAGATGTTGCACACACACACACACATACAAAATCAAATTTATCGTAGAAGAATAAAACAAAAAAATCCAGATTTTTTGTTGTTGAAAGGAAGGAACAAGAGTAAAGTGGGCAAGAGAAGAATTACAAGCGCTTGTAAATTTTGACCGATGTTTTATGTGGGGGAGTGGCTTTTCCCTTTTATCCCTTGCCAGTATTTATAGTCGTTAAATTAGCACCATATTTTATAGTTCCATTTTTAAGCAATTTATCCAACATACCACTCAACACTAAAGCAAAGTTTTATAAATTTATATGCAAATAGCTAGGCATATGAATAAATTTTAAAATAACAAAATAATTTGTTAACAATTATGCAAGTATTTGAATTTTTTTAAATGAATTATACACAACTGGTTTTGTATAAGGCCAAATGATAAATCTGCCATATATTCTTATTTGTTTGGGAAGATATATATGCATTGTGTATTTTTTTAGCCTTTTGTTTATAGAGGTATTACATTGTGTTTATTCTATTACAAAGTTTGGTCTACTTTTGTTACTCCACTTTTGCAATATTTGTGCATAAAGTTTTAAAGTAAAAACTGTGCTTTTATTTAATGATCTTTGCCTTTTTCCTATATATTAATAACTGTTTTTATCAAGAGCATAAGAAGAGAGAAACTTTTACATATGAAAAGTGAAGCAAAATTTAACATGCTAATTTCGTAACAAAATTTTCTCTTACAATAAAACACATTTTGTAATCAAATTCAATTGTATGCTAAATTGTTAAGTGAGAAATTATTATCTAGTACCCTTTGTTATAAATTATTCAATATTTATTCCCATACTTTGCTTCTTCTTCTTCTTCTTTTTTTTTTTTTTTTTTTTTTAAACTTCTTACTTTAAACTTCTAAAAATAATGCTTTAACTTTTTATAAGTAGCTTTTTAGAAACTGCACTACATTTTTTCTTGCTAGTTTGTATATATTTATATTTGTATTCTTCATAATACTTAAACTCATAAATTATAGCCGTTTTGTTACAATCATGTACATTAATTTCAATTTGCATTAATCAGTAATCAATGTTTCAGAGTGTTTCTAAGTATGTATACTTGGAGGCTTACACTGCTTAATATTAACAATATTTACGTATATTTATGCTGATTTTGACTTATTCTTTGCTTATTTCATATACAATGTAAAATGTAACTACAATATATGATTAAAATTGTACTTAAATAAAAATAATTAATATACTTATATTAAAAAAAATATATACTGTAAACGTAATTTTTGCAATCAATTGTAAGAAATTTAATATAAAAAATTGATTAGATTGAATAATGAAAACGTCAAGTTAAATGAAAAGAGATTAAGAAACAAGTGTTTAAGTATTAACTTTTGTATCTGAAAGGTAGTTTTAATTTCCGTCTGTTTCACACGTCACAGAGCTAGAGAGTGAGAAGGGGGGGGGGGGGGGGGGGGACTGAAGCGTGGGTCAAAGTGTGTACACAACAGGGACATCGTAATTTCTCTCTCTCTCTCTCTCTCTCTCTCTCTCTCTCTCTCTCTCTCTCTCTCTCTCTCTCTCTCTCTCTCTCTCTCTCTCTCTCTCTCTCTCTCTAACCTCTCACTCTGCCAGCACGACAAATTCAGAAATCTCTCTCTACTTCTAGGCATGTGAAGGGATGTATAAGCTACCTACCTTACTTTAATTAGTTCTAACAATATTTCACGCAACAAATTTTGCTAAAACCCATTTTCGTATCTACAGAATTATTTGGTAACAGCTTAAATTTTAGTCTCAGAACACATCAATTTTGAAAATTACTTCAATCAGTACGAAATGCTCTTAAGAAAAGAACATTCTATTTATGAATTCCAAGCTCCTTGAAAAATATGCAATTTGTTAAACAGATATAACACGCGGGTTGCGGCGTAACAGGATACTTTTTTTAATTTTACGGTTATGAAACAATTTTACTTAGTAATAAAAACATTTATTTTAACACACATACACACCAGAAAAAAAAATCATAAATTTCAACATATATATTTGATAAACCATGCATATGAAAATTCAATGTATCATTTTTTTTTTATTTTTTTTTTTAGCTGATAAAATATCAACTTTTCTCGGTTAGTTTTTGTATATAACATTGGGTATAGTAGGAGAAGATGAAAATTTACAGCCTCGCCAATGTGTGCTAGTATACTCTTACTGTACACGTACGACATGAGAGAGAGAGAGATGAGAGGTAAAAGAGTAAACCTTTCTCTCGCAACAGATACAAACATTCATTAACCTTCCTCTCTCCTGTAATGTTTTTTTCACCTCATCTTCCATCTCTCTCTCTCTCTCTCTCTCTCTCTGACCTAAAAACGTTTGTCACTTCAGGATTTAATTCCTTTGTCACAAAAAGTAATACACACCACACATACAAGGTAGCACTTCATTTCAAATTATTTGTGGTGTAATATCTGCTACTTACACAGTATATTATCAAGTATATAACAACACGAACAAAACAAAAACAACATGAAAGATTCAATAACTTTACTCTGTTACAATTCCATTAACATCTAACTCCATTTCTATCTCCATTACGTACAATAAAATATGTTGTGCTTTGCTACATGAAAGTTTATAAAATAAAGAGCTATTGAGTTAAAAACAAGAAATAATAGCAAATAGAAATTAAATACTGCTTTTGTTTAACTATAGAAAATATATTCTTTACTTATATCGGCTTACACCAACATTAAGTTAATTATTTCATTATAAACAATAAATAATAATAAAAAAGCTTTTATAAGTGATAACCTAATATTTCAAACATATAAACAAATATTTACAAATAGTTCCTTTTATATATATATATATATATATATATATATATATATATATATATATATATATATATATATATATATATATATATATATATATATATATAATATAGACGATACTGTATATTATATACTATTATGTATTATATATATATATATATATATATATATATGTTTTGTGTGTGTGTTTATTTCTCATTATTACATTTTATACAATAATATCTAAGTGATCCAATTTATATAATGGCAATTTAAAAAAAAAGTAATTAAAGCCCAAGGCCAGGACTTCAAGTGATATTTTGTCGCAGTAAATAAGTTCTTTGTTCAAGCTACAAAATTGATTCTTCTCGTCATAGCAATCAAAGAAATTGATGTTTTGCAGTATAAAGCAAAATTTATAACAATCAATCACAAAATACAGAAACAAAAGTAAGATTCTTTTACTATAAATTTTCTGTTTTGCATTATGCCTATCCATCTAATACCAACTAAATAAGTATCATTCAATTCATTGAAAAGTATTTTACTTATTTGATAAATTACTAACTATAATTCAATTAATAATTATAAAAAAGTTTAATTCATATACTAAACATAAAAATTCAAATAACTTGTTTATTATTTCAATATTTTCTAATTGAATAATTAATTTTATAACTTTTGATCAATATACTTGTTATTTAGAGTGTACAATATTAAGTATATCAAAATACTTTTTAATTATCTTTATTAATAAATAATTATCTTGAAAAGTATTTTTCATATACAATTTTTTTTTATATAAATCAAAAGATTTATTAAAATATTAATAGTATGAAACATAGAATATTTCATTCTCTCTCAAATTAATATGTGTGGTGAGACGTAAATCCCATTATTTCCTCAATATTATTGCTTTTAATTGGAGTTGAGTGAGCGAGTGTTATTACGGTTTTGTAGGATTAGGTTAATTTAGTGATTTGTACGATTTGCTATACGTAAAGCTACCAGGATTGAGTAGAACGGAGGGAAAGGATTAACTTGGGGGGAGTGGAAAGCAGAATAGGACTATGAAATTGTTACAGAGGAGAGAGAGAAAGAGAGAGAGAGAGAGAGAGAGAGAGAGAGAGAGAGAGAGAGAGAGATGAAGTTTAGCTCTGCCCATTCGTACTTTGCCTGTCTATATTCCCTTCTAAACGAACGCCAGAAAATGAATGCAAACGAAGTAACCAGTCCATATTATAGCGATGAAACATTATAGGCGGATTTATATGTCACATAGAAATACGAAAACATATTGTTATTACTTAGTGGTGAATTACGTCTATCGTAAAACTTGATTCTCATTTATGATATAGCAAGTGTTTTGTTTTGGATACAAAAATATGTTATTATATAGACTATAAAAATTATATTTAATTTGCATGGTCATTTTTGTTATGATTTAAACAAAGATATCATCCATTTAAGATATTAGTGTTAAAAAGGTTTTTTTGTACATCGTTTGTATTTAACTGATTTTTCAATCCACATGTAACAATATTCGAAATATTCTTTTTCTTCCTTAATAATGTGGACTACAGTATATAACAAACAAAATATGACTACACGCATCAGATTATATTTATACAGACATAAAATAATTTTGTGCTTTTCTCTCATTAAGCATATATAGTCAACTAACTCGTGTGCGTATTATGTTTAAAATAATTTCATATGTAAAGTTGTAAGCTGCTTCCTGTTTGCCTAAAATATGTTTATACTTTTACATGACGTACGTACACGGGTATACAAAAGTACTTAAATATGTTATGAAAAGGATAATCTCTACAATTTTAAATAATTAGTTGTTTTAACATTATAAAAATTACTTCTACTCTAGAATCTCTGTATTTTTTTTATTAATATTTTTGGCAGCAAGAAAAATATTTAATATAGATATATGTATCTGTATATATATATATATATATATATATTATACACACACACACATACACAGGAGTACAAAACATCAATGCTTCTCTCTCTCTCTCTCTCTCTCTCTCTCTCTCTCTCTCTCTCTCTCTCTCTCCCTGTTTCTCTCCATTTCTTACAGCAATAAAAAAAGTTTTTATATAATATATTTACTACTAACAATTCACTTTTAATCCATTTAAATGATTTTAATCACTTCGTTACACTGTAACTTTTTAGGTTTGCGGTGGTATAATTTAAAATTATAAAATAATCAATACGGAATAGAAATAATAAAAATAAATAATTATAACAATGAAAAATTGACAGTTGTTGATCAATACTCGATATTTGACGGACTCAAATAATTTATCGAGTTTGAAGTTTGACGTGTTTACAATTTTGACACAATATAGGAAAACGTGCAAATCAGTTTTGACAAGCAGTAAACTTTCATAAAATGAAACTAATTTATTGAAGTTAATAGAAATTTATTATGTTAGCTCTTATTTTTTCTTTTTGTATTGGTTAAACAAAAAATTACGTTTGTAAATACCACTTCCAACTATTTACAAATGATTGTACTATTATATTTAATATATTTTTTAGATTCATTGCACAGTAAAAATTAACAGGTTTAGTAATTGGTTTTAGTTAAAATGGTCTGTGCAAGCTTAATTATATAATTTAAAATTACGATTCTAAAGATTTTACTTGTTAATTCCTTTATTCTCTACATATTTGTTATATAATTTGTACACACACACACACAGACACACACACACACACACACACACACACACACACACACACACACACACACACACACACACATACACATATATATATATATATATATATATATATATATATATATATATATATATATATATATATATATATATATATATATATATATATGACACCCATAGTTGAAAGTTTCATACAAGTAATAAAATATACAGTAAAATCAATAGCTTAAGTAATTTATAATAAACAAGTTTAATAATAAATTGTTTTCATCAATGCATACATATTTTATGAATTTAATAAGTCAATAAACATGTATACGAAAAGTTCACATTTTCACTTGATAAAATTTAATTTGTGTATAAAAAGTACTTAAATTATTTTATAAAATTTTATTTACAATATAGAGACAAAGTATCTATCAATCAAATTTGATGGACGTGTGAGACAATATAAACTTAATTAACTTGTCTACTTATGCAGTGAACACTACAGATCAAAGAAAATGATCCAAACAAAAGGAAAATGTTGTGTTGTGATATACATAGAATATATTTCAATATAAGCTTTTGCTTGTGTTTCTGTATATTTTGAACTAAACGGTGTGACGCCAGCCACAAGCAAATGAGACACATAGAGAGAGAGAGAGAGAGAGAGAATGAAAGTCATGATTATTCATGCCTTTATAGAGTACCACAAATCAAACAGTAGGGAGTCTCTCTTTACTGATACCTGATATTAGGTGGATGATTGGTTACTTTCAATGTGTATATTAACTGTTCCTGCTGCTTCTCATATAACGTTTTAAGCTTCATGCTACTTCTTAATTTATTATATATACCTTCATTTGCATTTTCTTAAGGTAACAATTTTCATTTCAAAAGTAAAGAGAGCAAGTAAACGAGGGAGTTACAGAGAGAGAGAGAGAGAGAGAGAGAGAGAGAGAGAGAGAGAGAGAGAGAGAGAATAAGAGAAGTTTCCTTCATATACACTTAGATATGCAAACATAATTAAAATTAAATGGTTATATAAAATCAATCTAACTTTAAAGGATATTTATTATAATATGTATTTTTTATTTTAATTTAATAATTTATTTTATCAAATTCAATCTAAAATTTAACTTTAAAATTCTTAATTAAAATAAATGAATAATTATTCATATTTAATATGTGGTAAAACAATTTTACATACATATAAGTCTGAATTTTAAAATAATGTATATAAAAGTTTTGTAAATTTTAAAGTAAAATTTGAAGTTTTAAGTTTATTTTCTTCAAATTATTAAGAAAATGTTATATAATAAAATTTTAATAATTTTTAGTTAAATTTAGCTTTTTGTTATATATTTAGTGTAAATATTAATTTATGTGTATAAAATAATTTATTTCTACCAAGTTGAAAAGAAAGAAATTTTATATTAAAGGAAACAATATTTAGCTGAAATTCTTTTTATTATATTTTTATTTAAAAAATATTTAACAAAATTGTATTTTAAATTAACTTTTTATCTTCTTATTTCTTAAATCTAAATATTGAGTTGAGGTAAAAAAAAAAAAAAAAAAAAGACTTGGTTAGTAATTGGATTAGTAGCATGCAGACTAAGAGAGGTTATTTTCTGGTCTAAAGCCGAGGGCAAATAAGGATGCATATGCATCTCATCCGCTCTCAAAATCTCTCTCTCTCTCTCTCTCTCTCTCTCTCTCTCTCTCTCTCTCTCCCAAAGAGGGGAACCTGAAAGTATTCACACTCACAGCAAACTCTTTTATTATTTTTTTTCTTGTTCCCACAAAGGTTAAAAAAAAAAAAATGAAAGCAAGATGAGATTTTTAATTTATGGAAATTTTTGTAAATTTTTTTCCTTTTAAAAAATGTGATGAATAAACTACAAAATTTTATATTTTGAAGGTGAAGTCCATTTTATTATGTATTAAAAAGTGGTTTAACTTTTACCTTTTAAAAATACTATATTTAAGCATTATAAAGCATGAAAACGAGATTTTTATATACAGAAAATAAATAATATAAATGCAAACAAAAAATGTATAAAACAATTCAGTTTAATTTTAATTGACAATATAGCTTTATTTTTTAATTTAAATTTTTTATTGTTTTAAATAAATGAATGCAATGTTCCCCTACCCTCCTCTAAAAAACTTGGAAACAATAATATAATATATATATATATATATATATATATATTATATTGCATACCTACTTGTTCAAATTACGTATCAAAAATAGTTTACTACTATACAAAAACTACTACATTATGTAAGGATTTATGTGTTGATATATGTAATAATTCCTATTACACAATAAAGAAGTTATATAAAAATGATGAAATCAAATAATTATACTAAGTAAATATTAAATAATTTTGAATGGTATTCCAAGCGTTTTTTTTTTTTTTTTTTTTTTTTTTTTCCTTTATATTTTGTATTTAATGTAACAAAGTAACTGTGTACTTTATGTACAGTGTGTACTACCAATGTATTGGGCGCAAGCCTGTTCTTGCTTGACAATACATGAAATGAATGCAATGAAATATTAATTCATTTATCGTGTTTGTGACAATTAATATTTAATTTATGTAATTTTTAAGCAAAAAAAGAGAAGACAGATAAACAAAGCAGTATTGTTGTATGATTTAGCTCGAATGACATGTTATTAATGGAAACAATGGGCGCGAGATGATCTCATTGTTGCAAGTGTCAACTCCCACATCTACAATAATTAGCATCCAAGACACTCCTTTATAATATTGCTGTAAATGAGTGTTATTTTTATAGCAATCTTGATGAAAATTATAAAATATGAAGTGTCACATAAAATTTAAAATATATAGGTACACAACATGAGAAATTTGCATAATAATATCTTGAAATTTCATAGTAGATTTTTATACTAATGTTAAAAGAGATCTATAAATATTGTTGATTTCTTTTTTAGTATACTTATTTTTTTGATATAAAGTAAAACTAAATTTAAGGAAGTAGCCAATTTTAAATGCCACATGAAATAGATTTACAGTTTTAAAAATAAAAGTTTTTACTGCATATAAAAATATACATTTAAGTTTTTAGCTTTATAAACACACTATTATAAATTTTAAACATAACATTTAGGGTTTCATTTTATATTACTTCAGCCATACTGAGCCGCACAGCTAAAAAAAAAATAAAAAAAGGTTGTTATTTTACTCAGTTTTATGCATGACAAAATTTTGCTTAGGATATTCATAATATTTATATTATAAAAATATATGATATGATGTGTAGAAATGTTGAACATTTTCTCCTCTTAAGCAGAGAATCCTATTTTATTAATGCAACGTAAATATTTTGTTTGTTAATTTGAAATTTGTGAATATTAAATTTCTAAAAGGTTTAATACTTGGCATCTACTTTAAAGATTAAAATGAAATAAATGTAAGTAGAGAAATAAAACGCTGTAAATTTCTTGTGGACAATATTTACTTTTGAGTATTTACGAAAATAATTTTTAGGTCATTACAATGTTGTCTTCAGTTATAGGATAGAAAATTGTAGTTTTACTAAGGAAATAAGTGCAAGCGATGTATCAAATTTTAAAATATTATAAAGAAAGCTAATGTATTTGATTTTTTTTCCAGCAGCTATGCAAAGTGAGCGTGTGATGTTACGGTGACGACCTTTAGGTGTAGGACTGACACGCATGACCATGTGTGGAGGCTGGCCACCAATCTTGCTGCTCCTGCTGCTCTCTGGGGTACGAGCATTGGTACCCGAATGTCCCGAGGAATGCTTGTGTCTCTCGCAAACTCAGGTAAATTGACATTTATCAAACATTGAAAATAAATTTTTAAATTTAAAAAAAAATGATTTTTTTTCTATATTATTTATTAGTATTATGATATATATATTTTTTTTTTTAACTTTCAAAATATATGTTGTTTTTAAATAGTGTCAGAAAATATAAAAGAGACCCAATTTCGGAGAACTTGCAAATAAGTTGCACGGAGAGAAAACAATTATGTAAATAATAATGTTTTTCTAGCAATAAACTGCTTAGAGTTGAATTCTCAAAATTATAAAATGACAATATTTCTTATTCATGTATTGATATTTGAATATAGAGTATATTTATTATTCTTTAGTGTAAAAGATAACTTGTATATTTTATGGCCTCATTTTTATTTCTAACTAACACTAGAGTACTCTAGTACTAGTACTAGAGTATCAATGGCTGATAATAGAATCATCTTGCTGATGCGTAAGTAATTCTATAAAATTAAACAACTTTGGGAGAGTGAGCAATAGTGCAGCGAAGTGTACAAGTAGTGTACTCAGCCGCTCTGCTTTGCTGATCCAGGAAGACACACTCTTTCTCACCTACTCAGATCTACAGTATAGTGAGCACATATATGTATAATGCATGTGTGACACACGGCAAGCCGTATGTCTAGTGTTATACATGCCATTACATGTAGTGCGGATTTAAAATAAAGGATGAAAGAGATACTAAGAAAAAAAGCTTTTGACAAAGCTGGATTACTCTTACATTATGTATCGTCGTCACATAGGTAGAAACGATTCGATTATCTAACACACCTTTCACCTTTAAATAAAAAAAAAAAAAAAAAAACTTTAAAACACCATTGAAAATACATTTTTTTTCTCTTGTTTTTCCTTTTACTCTTTTTAAGGATATAAAATTGAATCATTCTGTAAAAGTCTCTTTCTTTCCTTTTGTTTTTTCCCCCGTATTGTTTCTTCATTTTTTTTTTCTCGTTGTAAGTAGGGTGAATTGTTTGGACCCAGAGCTACAATTTGATAGGGAACAATTGTCACAAAGAACGATGAGAGAGAGAGAGAGAGAGAGAGATTTGTGTGTGTGTGTGTGTGTGTGTGTGTGTGTGTGTGTGTGTGTGTGTGTGTGTGTGTGTGTGTGTGTGTGTGTGTGTGTGTGTGTGTGTGTGTGTGTGTGTGTGTGTGTGCCGAAAATACTCTGAATATTTTTTTAGCCACACTCGTTCTTTTACCAAAATATTGTTTTCTTTTCAATGTAATCTCTATGTTACCAAATGCTAAGGTCAGCAAGGCAAAGTTAACAACAAATTAAGCAGCCTGTCAAGCAATTTTTGAGGTGCACTCAATTCAATTCTGCACACGAGTGTTGTTTGAAATTTTGCAAACAATGATATTTGACCCTTTTGCCTGCAATTTTGTCAATACAGCATAAAATCTTTGAATTAAAAAACTTGTATTTATTATAAGGGATGAAGTAATTTAGGGGACATTCATTTTGATGAGGATAACATAAAGTGTAAAATTAGCTAGCTTCCTAGCTTTACTTTTGAATTAAAAATTGAGTTTAAATTTGCGATAATCAATAATTAGTCAATTTAGCCAGACTGCAAACATTAAAAACAAAAACTAACGTTCATCAATCATGTTGATCTGGAGATAACAAAAATACAATTTTTGCAGTGATATCATTTTTTTATTTTTTTTTTATTTTTTATGATTTCTTGATTTAAAATGTACTGCACACATTTACACAACATAATATAGTATATTTGTTAAATAGAAAAATGCAATATTGATTATTTGATTCCGCAGTGACATTTTGTATTCTTTTGTTCAGATAGCTGTATTATAGTGAGTGAGTTGTTACTTTGGTATAAAAAATAAAAGAAGAAGAAGAAGATGCCAGCACAGTTTTTGGTTGGCAAGCAAGCGAGTGGAATTCACAAGTTTGTCTCTCTCTCTCTCTCTCTCTCTCTCTCTCTCTCTCTCTCTCTCTCTCTCTCTCTCTCTCTCTCTCTCTATTTCTCTCGATCGAGTCCCATTATCTCCGGCTGGGCGCTGGTCGTGCGGTCAGACGCTCGCTCACTCGCTCTCTCGGTCTTTGTGCCACGGTATCGGTTCACAGGTCACATACATCGCTTCCCTCGTTCTCGTCGCGCGTTTGATCTCCAAACACAGTTTGTCTTGCAAGTCAGCATTACGTCTAAGCCAAGATATAAAGCAAAAGCTTGTCCGCATCATCAAACGTTTGTTACAACTAATAGAAAAATATACAACAATAGAAAATAATATCAGCTTTTTCCATTTCATAAAACACCCTCTCAAATTCACACTCAAATGTGATATTTTACAATTTTAAATAACAGAAAAATGATTTTGAAAATTGAAAATTTCATTTTCATGTTTATGTAAGAAAAAATAAACGTTGCGTATAGGAGTTATATGAATCTGGCCTTTAAATTTAAATATCTATATATAATCCATCCAAACAAATTAAAAAATATATATAATTACAACATTAAAACGTTAAAAAATACTAAATTATAAAAGTAAAATATTTAGAGTGTTATATGACCTTACGAATTCTGACAGTAAAATGTTGTGTTTTCAAATTCTAATAATAAATTTAATAAACAATAAAATGTTTTAGTTAAATTTTAAACATATATGTATAAGTAATAAATAGAAGGAAAACTTTAGCTACATACTTAAGTATACAGAGAAACTTACGTTACAGTTTTACTTATTTGCATGTAATTTTGCATTTAAATAACGAGTCACGAAGTTGACTAATATGCATAGAATAGTTAAGTATTTAGTTGCATGACTTTGTATACAGTACATATAATTTATTAAGTGCACTACAAACACAAACACACAAAGTCACCTGTCAGTCAGAAACAATCGTAAAAAAAAAAAAAAAAAAAAAAAAAAAAACGTTGATCGTCCTACGTCTTGATCTTCTTCTTCTTTTATTATGTAACTAAGCACGTATCCACGGGTCTACGTATTTTCTTCTTCTATCCTTTTTTTTTATAAGTTGTTAGAACTTGAAAAAAAGGAACACTAAATATATAGTATGCTTTACTTTAGCTTTTATTATTATAATATAATATAAATGAGATTAATACAATGGTGTTGTTTGTTGTTATTGTTACTTCTCTATGTAGCTTGTACAAAACACTCGATTTAAACAACATTAATTTTAATAATACCATAACAAAAGAAACATAATAATAATAAAATGTTATGTACTGTATATTTGAGTTTTCTAACAGAATTTTTTATAAAGTGACAATAGTTATTTTACGCTGTTTTGTAAGATATAAAAATTTATAGCTTTGCTCAATATGTGGTTAGAATTGTAAGTATACAAGTTGAATTAAAAAAAAAAAAAAAACGTCGAAATAAAGAAAAGCTTTTTATTTGTTTTACATAGATAATCATTTTGAATTAATTTTAAATTGAAAATAAAATATTTAAATGTGCTTTAACTTAAATATTGAACTAATAAAGGAGAGAGAGAGGGGGGGGGGGCTCACCCATAATAGAATTAATACCTTAATATAATATTATAAACTAAATTACTACAACTCTTTTTTTAAGGATATTCTATGACCTTCCAATTTTTTATATTATTGGGGGGGGGGGGATTTATGATTTGTTTCTACTGATATCATTAATTATAGTTCAGAGATACTTGTAGGGCATAATGTAAAGTAAAAAATACTTTTTTCATTACCAACATTCGTAAGTTTTCATGGCTATTATAATAATCACATAAATATGATAATAATGTGAATATCTCATATTTTACTGATTTAATTACTGCTTACTTAAGTATTATGAATTGTAGTTTTTCATGTTTTGTTGTTATTTTTAATTATTTAATTTACTGCCGAGAAACCTCTATAAGTTTATAATTATTTATTTATAGAAATCGAAGAGGATGACTTGTTAATATTCAAAATAAAATAATTTA
This sequence comes from Ecdyonurus torrentis, assembly GCA_949318235.1. NCBI lineage: Eukaryota > Metazoa > Arthropoda > Insecta > Ephemeroptera > Heptageniidae > Ecdyonurus > Ecdyonurus torrentis. The sequence continues at coordinate 16,194,826 of OX439128.1, read as the reverse complement.
TTTTATTATATTTTTTTTACTAATATAGTTCTGATAATTGTTATACTAAATACATTATAATATAAATTTATCCTAGGCAAAATAATGTTGCAAAAGTCTTTGTTTGAAATGATTGGAATTTTTAAGCTAAAAAGAAAACTAATAGAAAACAAAAGACTGCATCTTGTTATATTTTAATATATATATATATATATATATATATATATATATATATATATATATATATATATATATATATATATATATATATATATATATATAACAGTATATATATATTCCCTTATTGCAACGCAAATTGCGCAACATTAGGATATACTTGAAAATGGTTCTAATTAATAGTCAGCCTCATTTAAACTAACAAAAATAAAGCACATGTTTTGATTGCTACACTTGCGCTTGGGGTGAGGTTTGCAAGCACTGCTGCGAGGAACAAAGAATCATAATGTGGTTTTCTGTGGCGACCTCATTACAACCTTGCTTTAATTGTGTACTTCTTGATGAAATTTAATGAATAAATTTACAGAAACAGATATAATAATATTTCTATTGCAAAAACTAATAATAAGAATAAGAAATAATTAAAATAATTATAAAAAGAGATATTAATATTATTAATTAATAAAAAAAATTATTATTCACTATGTTTTTAATGTATTTGTTCCAGGTTCTCTGCAATACTGGTGGTTTATCAGAAATTCCAAAAAGTTTACCATCAACAGTTCAATATTTATCTCTAACTAAGAATCACTTTCCTGTAATACGAACTGATGCATTTGCTGGCTTACGTGGTTTACATAGACTCCACCTAGATGGAAACAACATATCAATCATAAAGCCATTTGCATTTCGAGGATTGCCCAGATTACGTGAGATTTCAATACAACATACACCTTTACGTGCAGTTTCTCAGTTTGCATTTGCAGGTTTACAAAATGTGTCACATATATTCTTGGGTCACAATCAGATTGAGAAGGTTGAAGGGTATGCGTTTGCTGGAACTTCAAATGTTCGATTGTTACTCCTGAACAACAACCCTCTGAAACGCGTGGAAACCTCTGCATTCTCGGGGTTGACACATGTGGAACATGTCATCTTGCCATCCGGTGTCCGAGTACTGGAGCCTGACGCGTTCAGCGGTCTCGATACAGTGGGTCTCCTTAAGCTTGCATTCATGGATTTGCAAGCCTTGCAGACGCATACCTTTAGGGGTCTCACCAGGGTTCATGTGCTGACTATTCAGGTTTGTAAATGAAATAATGAAAATATGGAATAAAAATAAGGAAATTAAATATCTTTAAAAAAAAATGGCTTTATTTTTGACGATATTTTATTAAAAGTTGCATGAATCATAAACAATGGCCAATTTTTCATGCGAAAGTGAAATAATGTGAGGATGATTTCAGGAGAAAATAAAGGGGGGGGGGGTTACTTTTAGATTTGTTAAAAGTGTTCTTGTTGTAAAAAATAATAATTTCATGCAAATGTAGTAACTTTTTTAAAGACCACCATATATAACTGAATTTTTGCAAATTCAATTAATAAAATTTGTAAAACTTTTTGTTTCAGGAATCTGATCTAGGTGTCATCAGAGAAGGAGCATTTGAAGGCTTAACTCACGTAACAAATTTAAATATAATTAATAATAAAATTGATTCAATAAAAGGACTTGTAATACGTGGTATAAATAGAGTTCGTACTGTTAGATTACATGGTAATCATTTACTTGAAGCACCTTCATTAAATTCTTTAGTAATTGAAGGCGTAGAAGTATTAAGTGTTATAAATAACCATTTTCCTTGTGACTGTCATATACATACGATTCTTGCTAGTACTATTGCTAACGGAAGTGATTTCAAAACTCGCAATTTTTGCATTTCTCCTTTAGAAGTGAATGGACAGACAATTGCTTCACTTGATCTGGATTCGATTGGTCGATGTAGTGAAGAAGTTACAAGAGAAAATCTTGAAGCTTCAAATCCACAAGGAAATTTTGCGTCTTTAAAATATACACATAAAGTGATAATATTTTTATTTGTTGTGATACTCTTAGTTTTCAAATTTTAATTTTTATTTTGACCTTTTTTTTATTATTATTATTATTTATTTTAACAGGCCTAAACTTTAGTTGAAAAGAAGTTTAAAAATATGTGTAATTCAATAATGTATAATATGTGTAATAATGTAAAACTGAAATAAACATGCATTTTCTTTGTTAAATATAAGTGGAATAACGAAAGTAGTAAGATATAAAAATTCAATTAAAAAATTAATGTAAATGTAAAGTATTTAGTATGAAAATAGATATAATTTTAAGTGAAAGAACCAATAATTAAAGTAAGTAGATTCTCCTTCTCTTATAATAATAATTATTATTTTTAAGTGTGTAAGTAAACTCAAGATTCAAACCTATAGGTTGTAGTTATACCTCTTGAGTTGTTTTAATTTTCTATCTCATTAAGTTAATTGTTACTTTCACATAATGTAAATATATACAGGGAATCAAATATGATGAGAAACTACCATTTCTTTTTTGAAACGATGTGTTGTTTTAGAAATATTAACTGTTTTTATTTTTATTTTTCAAGAATTTTTTTTCTTCATTGAACAATAGACTGACGTTGAACAACCAATATATAGAGAATTAAAAATAATAATAAAAAAAAAATAGTAAAAACTACACCATGTTAATTTATTGATAGTATCCAAGTGTATAAAAATTGTATAATACAGTGACAAATTTTAATAACTTCAAAAAAAAAAAAAAAAAAAAAAAAAACTTACAAAGTATACTACAAATTAAACAAAATTATGTGTATCACAAAAGGCGGCTTTTCAATATTTGTGCAGTTAAAAAATAATAATAAAAATACTGTACCAATAATTTAAGAATTAAATTTATGTAAAAATATCTTTAACGCTTGCATTGGTTATATATTTAAAAACTATTACCAACGCCATGTATTTTGTTTTGTGTTCTTGCCATCCAAGCTTTTTACGTATTTCGAATAATAATAATTTAAATACTGTATATAATTTTATCAAATAATAATTATTAGATTAATTATAGATATGGGGTTAACATTATTACACCCACTGTCTGTTATTTTTAAGTTAAACTGGTCACACAATCTTTCTAAAGTATTATTAAAAAAAGTTTCTTATTTCACCTTTTGTAAATATTAAAAATTAAAAAAAATTATAATAATAAAAAAAAAGTTTATAATAACGTAACGGTAAAACTATTCAATGATGTTCAGTGTACTAATAAACTAATGTTAATATTTATAAAATGACACTATAATGCTGGCCAAACAATACAAATGTATATTAACGTGTTAAATGTGCATAGATGTAAATAAGTATTATGCAGAATCAGCGTGAATGTAATATGTAAATATAGATGATGTGATAAAAAAAAAGTCTTATCTTATTCATATTCCTACTCCTCATACATTTTAAGTCACGAATGTGCAAGAAAAATATACAAAATTAAAAAAAAAATCTATAAAAAAAATTTATTTCGACGAATAAAAATATAATCAAATTATTAGTTTTAGTAAGTTTCAATATAATTTTTTCTTAAGTAAAAGAAAACTATCCATTTTTAAGAAGAAAAAGAAAATAAAAAGATTTATAAGAGTATAAAATTAGGGTTGAATAGATCTTAAAAAATACATTATTATCTTTTTTTTTTTTTTTTTTTTTTTTTCGTTCTCTCTTTTTCCCTAAACGAAATATGTGGTGAAAATAGAAAAAAAAAAGGTTTCTTTTTCTCACTAAATGTGCGAGCAGCTGGGTCTCATATAAGAATTGGATTGATCGTAAGATTAGAGCGAAGGACTTGTGTGAACGTGCCTTCCCCATACCTACCTTAGTATACACTACACTCTGCTCTGGCCGGCTAGCCACAGGGGATAACCAATCCAATCGTGAAAATTTCTTACTACACCCTACTTCACAATCAACCACTATAACATCTTTTTATTGCTATTGATAAAAAAATCTATATTACTTCAAAATAGATTCTTTTTAATATTATAATAAAGCAATTATTGTGTCAAAATAAACAATACTGAAAAATTGCATGATCAGGTTAATTTCAGAAAAATGTGAAAGTAATAAAAAAATAAACTTTTTTGAATTTGAAGCACTCATTTTAAATTTTAAAAAAGCCCGTAATGTTTTGTAAATAAATAAATGACAAAATAAATTTTTACACTAAAACCAAGAGATAATGAAGCATACATTCTCTTTTCCATTTTAAATACATAGATGTTGAGTAAAAAGTTATTTATTTTGTTTTGATTTATATTTAGCAATTTCCTCTTTATTTTATATTTTTCTAAATTTAAAATTGTTTTTATTGTAACTTAATATTCAAAAGTATAAAACAGTTGTGGTCATTGATCAAAGTCGGAAAAGAGAGAGAGAGAGAGAGAGAGAGAGAGAGAGAGAGAGAGAGAGAGAGAGAGAGAGAGAGAGAGAGAGAGACAGGAGGTTATGCTTGTTGATGGATTCTCTTGAATCTTTCAATTTCTCGGGCAATTCGGTTCGTCTCTCTCTCTCTATCTCTCTCTCTCTCTCCCTCTCGCTCTCTCTTTCACTCTCTCTCTCTTTCTCTCAAACTGACTGGTAAGATACAGGGAGCAGGTCCTGCGGGACCGCATGCCACTTCAGATGGAGCTCGCGGCAGCCTCGCTGTTTTTCAAGAAAAGAAACAAGTCAAAACAAGAATAATACACAAATAAGAATGACACAAAATCTCTCAGAGCAAGAAAAAAATATACATGGAACAAAAAAGTCATTTATTTCTTTCCGTATCGTGAGGTGTCACTCAAAATCTCTTTCCATGTTTAACAAAGATGGGAAATAGAAACAATCTATATCTCAATGTGATGAAACAAAATTGCTAAAATTGAATCAAATTGTCATAGCTGTAGGTTATTGTTTAGTTTTTGTAATTTATAGAATTTAAACAGCGCTTTTTACGTTAAATTTAATCTAAATAGCTTATATCCATTATGGCATATTAAAAACAAAAGTAAAAATAAAAATAATACTGATTCAAACATAATAGATTTTCACGTACAAACATGATGTTGAAGTAAACTCAACTCTGCAAATAGTAAGAATTTGACGTCTTTTCATTTTTTAAGCACGCTGCGGCTTGGTGTGTCCGACTTGTTGCCTACCTAACAGGATGACGCTTCACACATAAAGCACGGTGCTAGTAGTTAAAACTTTTACACACTTTCTTGACAATAAAAGTTAAATGATATGTTAATGTATAGAATGTCATATTTCAAACATCTTGAAATTCACTACTCGACGTATACCATATTTATTTACTTACATTTTATTTTATCTTTCATGTGTGTTAACATTAGTAATCTAGTGTACTAAGGTAAACATGCTTAACTTCATTAAAAAAAAATGTGTAATGTTAAATATCAGCTTTTAAATTATCTTATATTCTTCATATAAAATGTGTCAAATTTATTTAAGCATTTATATTATGTTACACCCTTATTATTATTCCTATTATATAGTAAAATTAAAGTTGTTTACGAAGTTGTTTCTGTTGTAGAACAAAGGAATATTAACATTTTGTTACAGAGAAAGAGAGACCAGACCACTACATATACACAACATGACTATGTAACAACAACAACAACAAACAAACAAGCGGTTAACTATACAACAACACATGCTTTACAAACCTTCTATATAAACTTAACATTAACTCATAAGACCACCTGTTAAGAGCGGTAACCAGAGTTAATTATTCTCATAGTACAAGAAAAGGGATATTATAAGAGAATATAACCCAAACGGCCTCCTTTCTATATTATGTAACCCTTATACTATAGAGCATACCCTCTTATACTTTTACCATAGTGTATGTATAAGACTCCCTGGAGGTCTTTAATGAAGATTTAATAATAACGACTAAAGAACGTTTTATAATATATTATTATTATTATTATTATGTAGAAAGTAGCAGCTGTGCTTATGTTATACATTATTATACCTGATGTTTACGTTTATATTTTACTCATAAGTAATAAAATTTTGTATTAATTTTCATTGACATTTAATAATAAAATATGATAGTGTTAACTGCTATATAGCTAGATGATTGTAAATTCTACGTTTATTACTTGTTATTCATTATAGTTAAGAAAACAATGAAAATATATGTTAATAAACTTTCCATTTCAATATTAATTTTTTTTTCTATAAATAAACTTACTTTTTACATTTTTAATAACGATAAAGTATGCTTTTAACCAAGGCAATCTATAGAAGATACTAGACAGGCATAATATCTAACAGGATATTTTTATATACTTTCATATTAAAAAATGGCACAAAGATTATGAATTTCCCTATTTGCATAATGTTAATATCAAATTAAAATTATTATAATGCTTACACAATTTTTTTTTCTTCAAATTAAATATAGATTGTAACGAAATGAAATAAATTTTAGTGTTGCATTTCAGTCTATATAGTTATGCAAGTTTTTTATTTCCGTGCGGTACATAGTATACAGAAAAATATATTAAAGATAAGGAATTATTAAACTTTTGTTTAAAAAAAAAGTAGTAAAAATAAAGAAGAATGGTTAAAGAATACTAAAATACAATAATAGTATATCTCTATATAATCCAGTGACATGATGTTTTTATATTACATAAAAAAAAAATGTCAAACGTTACATTATTTACTCATCTTCACCACAAATTGAGTTTTGCAGTTTGAACAAGTGAAAGTTGTTTGTGTCCTGACTGGCTGGCTGGTTGGCAGGCGCACACATGAGTGGAATACGTATATATATGTACTGTAGAAGTGAGGGATACAGCGGAGCGTGTGTCCAACTGACTCGAAACAAACATCGATTGATTCCTGCGTGACATTCTCTCTCTCTCTCTCTCTCTCTCTCTCTCTCTCTCACTAGAAACAATCACATCACATGTGATTCAATTACCGCAAAACTTTCTTTTCACCTGACAATTTTACGCCTGAAACTCATCTTTTTTATTCTGTTTTATTTTATTAGCACAATACAATTTTCTAACGTCACTTAAAATAATATAATATTATTATTTTAATGATTGATAAAAAAATAATTTTTATTCTTTTAGAACCAACTCTTTTACTGAAATTTTAATTCATTTTTCTACGCAAATAATTTAGTGAGTTTTTAATTATAAAAATTAGTTATTAAACATGTTAATATAGTTTCCAAAACTGGACGTGTATTAAAACTTCATTTCAAGAAAGAAGTAAGTATAATTACCAATAACAAAGATCAATTGATAAGGGGGGGGGGGGGGGGGAGTAATCAAGTTTTCCGATTTTTTTTTTTCATTCTAACATTTCCAAAAGGTGACTCCTCTTAATTACCTTCATATTTTCCTAGAACTGTTGCTTTATATAACCTTTCATTTGCCATGGCTTGTACTAGCAAAGTACTGGATAGAACTCTTCCTGTTTAATATTCATACCTGTAAGTATACTGCACATATTATTATTTTATTATAATTATTACATAATATTTGACGCACAGAAGAAGTTTTTTTTTATGTCTGTGAGATATTTCTTTGTGTAACCAATTTAAATTTATCTCCTTGACTGTTGAGTATATTTACGTATTATCACTCATTTTTGTGTATTATCTAATAAATAATTGTTTATTTAACAATAAAAAAATAACCGATTGCAAATTATAAGTTAAAAAAAAAATGCTTGTCATATTCTGTGGATGTTATGTAATACAAAATGTAACACAATTTCCTGTAACAATGTTTTTAATGTCTATCGGAAAGTTATTTGCAGGACTGACTTTTTGTGTAATATGTTCAGAAATTATCTTATTTAATTTGCAAACATCAGAAGTTTATTTTACCAGTTAATGCAGAGCATCACTAACGAATCTAATTGGTTTTAGAACTGGGGCATCAAACGCGGTATAGTATCTTGATTGCAATGCTTTTTTTTTTTTTTTTTTTTTTTTACCGTCTAGCTGCAGGCGTTTGCAATAATTTAATTCAATTTTCAAAGTTATCAACCTTAATAATATTTCTGATATAAATTTTTTATCTTTGTATTTAAATAAGGTTTCTTTTATTATAATTAATATATATATATATATATATATATATATATATATATATATATATATATATATATATATATATATATATACATATATATGTATATATATATGTGTGTGTGTGTGTGTGTGTGTATATATATATATATATATATATATATATATATATATATACACACACACACACACATATATATATACATATATATATACATATATATAATATATATATATATATATATATATATATATATATATATATATATATATTAAATATTAGTTTTATAATTTAATTCTATAGCATAACGTTGTTATAAATAAAATAAATTAATAAAACAGAAACCATGGAATGATTTGATTAACAATCAATATTGATAACCATTTATGACAATTGAGTCTGATATGCAAATACTACCCTATACAGTACATAATGCACATTAAAACTTTATTAATTATTATTATTTTTAATTATATAGGTATGATTAAATATTGATTTACAGTTCTTACATAACTTAAAAATTGATAATTGTAAGGCTGACTTCAAATTTACACATAATACAAAAAGAGAGTTTATATAATATATAGAGCTCATTCCTCTGAATAAAAAAGCAGTCTCCTGTGATTTGGAATTACAAAGCTTAACATATTGTGATAATTAACTACTGATGTAATTATCAATTCAAATTCTAAACAACATTATTCTTTAACTTAAAATAAGCAAATTTAATGTTAAAGCCATAGACCACATAAAACAACACGTGTTTTTTAATGAATAAACACGAAAATGGATCTTCAAACTGTTGATAATTTTTTACCAGAATGTTAATAAATGTAGCCCCCCACGACAGAACGTAAAAATACTGTAAAGTATGCAATTTGCGTGAGTATTCATGTTTATGACGCGCCATCAAGTGTTTTGTGATGCTTATGTTTTTCTCTGGTCTATTCCTTTAAATCTAAAATAATAATAATAATTTATTTTTTAGTATTACGATTACATCGATAAAATGTGTTATTTCTCATTAAGTTTATAATAATATCTATCATCATATTCATCACGTTTGGCGTCCAACAAATCCGTGTGCTGCCCGCGGGTAATAATGGTATTTTCATGTTTTCATCCCTTTCTCTCTCTCTCTCTCTCTCTCTCACATTCTCTCTACAAGAGAGACAGCTTAATGCATACAAAATAAGCAAACAGAAAAATATGAAAGTTAATACAAACATTTTTTATGCAAAATTATTCTGTCATACAAATTTCTTTTTTAATGTTAATTTTATTTTTAAATTTTCATTTTTATAAAACTAAAAAATAATAATAATACCGTTCTGAGGCACATAACTAATGAAATTTTTAATGAATCATATACAAAACAAAAATGTAAATGTTGATTATAATAAGATATGTCAAGAGTACAGCTGCTGTATCTCTTTTTCTTCGAGCTCCTCTATTTCATTTGGATAGAAAATGTATCTAAGTGTTGTTTTTTTTAAAACATATTGTGTAAGAATTAATAAACTGTTAATTAATAAATAAATATTAGTTATATCCTCCGAGATAGAATAAAAAAAAAGCTTGCTAACGATCTGTGTTACGACAAAAGTATCGATGAACGATCGTTATGGCATACGTCCCTTGACTCTTAGTAATTTATACAAATTTACATTTATTGTATATTGTTATAGGTGTTTGGTGTAATAGAAAGTGTTTGATCGTTACTGATATTGTACTGCAGGTATATGAGAGCACTTTTCCATGTCAATCGACCTACATAACAACAACTATACATTCTATCATTCATATTTATACAGTAATATATGAATTTATTATGTTGACAACATGCAGTCATTTCATACTATTTTAATATGGAAATTTTTATTTTTAAATCAACCTGAAATGAGATTTTTGCTTTGAAATTATTATTATATATCGTTTTATTATCAACAAAACAACATATAATATTATGAGGGCGATATTTAGTGTAGAATTTACTATTTGGCTACTGACACTTTTCAAACTCCAAAATATTGTAAGTTTTTTTTTATAATGATATTAATGAATCTATTACAATGATTTCCAAAATTAATTATTTCTTTAATAGCTGAATTATTATGAGATTTATAAATTTGGTATGTTTTGGATGACCCTCGCAAGGGGATATTTGTTGCCAAATATCTATCAGTATGTTAAATTTTTCTTATCTTATTATTCATTTATTATTTTTGGAAGAAAAAAGAATCATTTCATTTCATTATAACGTCTAATACTTAATTTTTTACAGAAAAGTTCCACATGGATGAAACTTATTGATCAATTTTAATTCTATTACGTTAACCAAGTAATTTAGAGACCTTAAACTCTATCGTTGAAGTGTAATTACTAAAGATAAATTTTGTTACTTTATATACGCTTAATGTAAATAACCGTAAATTGCAGCTAATTTATGAGACATTTCTCTTCAATAAAATGCCTGCTTTCTTGTTCAGTGATGTTTGTTAAGAAATTTTCTATACTTGACATTTTGTGTGGTGTCTCCTCTTCTGTGACATGAAACCAACCTCTCTCTCTCTCTCTCTCTCTCTCTCTCTCTCTCTCTCTCTCTCTCTCTCTCTCTCTCTCTCTCTCTCTCTCTCTCTCTCTCTCTCTCTCTCTCTCTCTCTCTCTCTCTCTCTCTCTCCTCTCTCTCTCTCTCTCTCTCTCTCTCTCTCTCTCTCTCTCTCTCTCTCTCTCTCTCTCTCTCTCTCTCTCTCTCTCTCTCTCTCTCTCTCTCTCTCTCGCGTCAAGCACCTGCTATATTATGTATTAAGTGGTTTACGTGGTATTGGGGGAAACTGTACGCCATTATATTGAATATTATTCACCACGCAAAGTCAGGAGGTAACAAACATATTATATAACTATATATAACTTTTAACCGCACATACACACAAATTTGTAAATCCAATAAAGTAATTACCACACCATATTTAAATACAAATAAATTAAATAATAAAAATTTGAGTTTAAAATACATATTTATGCAAATATGTATGAATATTAAGTTTTGTTTATTTTTTATTAAACTGCATTATATATACATATAAAAAATCAATAAGTACTTGTTTGATCAAAAAGCAAAAATTGTACAACTTAAACATTGCACTGTGAAAAAAAATCGCAATTAAAAAAAAAAAAATGTTGGATAATATTCATTGGAATTAGTATGCCTTGTGCGCACCATGGTACTGAGCTTTTACTCAGGTGATGGTAGTACGATGATAGTGATAGTAATATGGTTATGGATTATGGTGTACCTAAGATGTAACTCTGAAAATATATCAATAAAATATTTTGATACAAAAAGTTAGAATTGGAGACGTAGTAAAATGTTTACTTGAAAAAATTAAAGCTTTTGAAAGCTCATTTTAGCCATTTGGAAGCTATACAGTAAGAAAGCAATCTAAGTTTTTATTGTGACATCTTTTGAGGTTTATTTATTATATAATTAACTACATAAATTGTTAATTAATTTTTTTAATAAACAACAAGTAATTGAGTTTTGTACTTAAATTTCAGATAAAGGTTATTTATCCAACATACTGTTAACTCCATGAATTGTAGCATTGCTTTATTTATTGTTTTATTCAATCGTCAAAGTTTGCTAACAACCAAAGTTAAAGCTCGAATCCTATTCAAAAGTTATTCATTTTGTTGACTTTAATTATAAAAGTAAAATAAAAACTCTCAACAATGTTATATAAATAGAGAAAATTTAAATATTAACTTAAACAGTAGACCATGAAATTATTTTTCATTCAAAAACTTTTTTTTTTTTCGTATTATAATATATAACATAATATACATGTCCTTTATTTATCTTATATTTTATATATCACATCATTATTATAAACAAGTTGAATGTATAATGTGAAGTACAGAGACATTTTATTTTGTATAATTATCATGTTTTCGCAACGAGAGGGAGAGAGGGGCTTTATGAATGAATGCTACTCACGCTATTCTTGCACGAGCGACTTCTTATGAAGTATATATACGCGGTGGTAGCCAAACAAGCTTAGTAAGCAAGTCGTACTACATTTCAGTAGGTAACTATAGTAGCAAGCAAAAGCTTCAACGCCGGCAACTTCAAAGAGTTCTTCATAATATTATATACATTGAGTTTGTGTAGCAATTTTATTTTGTCCTATATCGCACGCCTGCTTCTCTGCCTTTTTGCTTAAAACGTGGTCCGCTTGCTTAATAATTATACGAATATAATAACATACATAAACAAAATGTAATATTATACGCACTATATTAAAATACATAACATACATACAAGTGAAAATTATATTTATATTAATGATGTTTTAATATATATTTTTATATGCCGTATATATGTCTTTCTTTCTTTTTTTTTTTTTTTTAATTATGGTGGCGAGAATTTTTTAAATCAGATTCAAATTTTTTTTAATGCACAAAATTATTTAAATTAAAATTTTGAAACTTTATTGGGCTAATTTTTTATGTCAGCTTTTACGAATTTTGTAGAAGGCTCAAGAACCGAATAATCTTAAAATTCACTAAGCATAAGAGAATATAATATGGACCTGAAAATAATAGTAATAAATCAATATTTTCTTTTTTTGATTTAGTTTTAAATTTCCAAAGAAAAGGAACAAAATCATGACAGAATAACTACCTGTGTAAAAATGTGCATCACTCTGGGTGATAATAATTTGAAAAGTTTTGAAATAGTTTAAATATTTACGATATAGAATTTTCAATTGTCATTGTGTTTCTAATTTTAGATTGATGTGGAACCAGATTTTTTAAACATCCATTAAAAATATAACAAATATAATATATTTCACGCAGTCAAAATTACTTTTCCACAAATTTGAAGAAGAGATAATAAAAATAATATGGGAAAATGAATATAATAACAACTTTTTGTAATATAAATAAAATAATATGAATATATATTTTTATATATTATAATTTTTTTCTACAGATATTCAAAGAAATAAAGATGAAAAACTCAATGAGATAGAGCAGAAAATATATTGAGAGAGAGAATAATAAAAGCTCTCGAGTTTGGTTCTTGTAACTTTGTTTTTGTGGCCAAGTTGGGTTTGAACGACATGGACTGTAGTCGAGTGGTGGAGAGGAGGGTTTTGCCACGACCTTCTTGCCATTGTTATCTTTAGTCCCGGCCGGAAATAAGAAAGACTTGAGTGAGAGAGAGAGAGAGCGAGAGTTGTGTGTAAGGATCAGCTTGAAATCTTAAACGTATTAACTTAAGCCCAAAATGATGATTTAAACTTTGATAAGAGCTAACTCAGAAAGCAAAATAATGTTTTATGTAAATGTTAAAATACAAGAATTCATTTTCTGTACGTTTGTGTTATTATTACGAAAGAAAATATTAGCAAGGATAAAATTTTAGATAAAAAAAATAATAAAAGCAAAGAAAAATACCTGATGTTCAAGTCATTTTCATTGAATTAAAAGTTTGCAAGCTGAACATATTAAACAAAGCCACATAAAGTCAATGATTAGTCATTTTAGCGTCAGTTTTTTTTTTTTTTTTTTTTTTTTATTATTATTGAATTACATTATTTTTCTTTTTTTCTTTTTTTTTTTTTTTTTTTTTTGTTTGAGAATTTTAATACAACTTACTTGATACTACAACATTGATTTAACAAATGCTAATTCTTGGCACCCACTTGACAGGAACATCATTTAATATCTAAGTGCGTTAGTGTGCTTATAAGTAAAAAAAAAAAAAAAAGAAAAAAAAAGTAAGAAATGTAAAATTGCGATATTGCATTAAATAAAGGTTAGTTTCATATTATTTTAAATTATTACAGAATATTAAAAAAATTAAATTGTGATCCCTAGATAAATTACAGTAGAAAATAAAAACGAGTCGAAATATACTTGAATATTATAACAGATCATAAGAAAATTTGTTTGGAAATGAATTTTTAGGGTTATAGAAAAGAATTGGAAAGAAATGAAAAGTAAGAGGGTAAGAGAAGATTATTATGAAAAGTGTATAGCATATATAGTACACGAAAGGTTGGTTGGTTGGTTATATAGACGGCTTATACATTGTAGCCTGCAGTAATTACATCGTGCTTCTGATTAAAGTTCGGCATTTGTGGTGAGGGTTTTGTATTATGTTGGGTGAACACACACACACACACATGCGGAGAGTGAGAGAGAAAGCTACTCTGGTGAAGTTCCAGTCTTTTATGAGTGTTTGACCAGCAGGAGACGACGTTCAAGCCTCCAGTGTTTACCATGCTTCACTGCACCAACTGATTCTGCCTAAATCTCTCTCTCTCTCTTCGTCACACACACACACACACACATTATATATATATATATATATATATATATATATATATATATATATAATAGATATATATACTTATATACTCTGTCGTAATAACGTGACGTATTACTAGAGAATTTATCATGTAAACCGTTTGTCCCTATAAGAATTGCATTAATATATAGTCAATAATATTTTTAAATAACGTTTTTTTTTCAGTTAAAACAAATTAATACAGAGTAAATTACTAACGATATTTCTATGACTATAGTATGCATTAACTATATAATGAATTTAAAACCAAAAACCATTAAATTATCATATGAAGAAATACATAACCATTTATAATAATTAAGTGCTATGTGATCAAAGTAATTTTATTTCTCTAAACGTTAATTCTAAAAATATGACAATACATTTTAATTACTATATATGTTAATAAATCTCATTATATTGTAAAAACGCTGAAAAGATTCAAAAGATGTCAGAAGACCATATGAGTGGGTAGTTAATATTTTTTTTGGCAATAAAAACCGTTTATTATTATGATTAAAGAAAAAACTAAAGTTAAGATGAATCAATTGTTTTCTATTTGTATGTAATTTTTATGGCTCTAATTGTTGAAATAAATGCCACAAAAAAATAATAATAATAATATTCTCTTGCTTTTTAAGTTTCTAATTCTTAATTATAATTTTAATAATTTTATATAAGCGTTTGTTTTTCTAATTTATTTAGAAATATTTGGTTCTTATAATTAGAGTAATGTTTAGATGATCATGCATGTTGCATCACTGAAACTGAAATATGTAAACAAGATGTGAGTAATATATTTACAAGTACTTTCAAGTTGACGTTTTCTAGTTATGGTGTTATATTATAGCAGCTTGTGTTATTAATGAATTGCATATAGAAAATAAATTATAAAGACTATCAGATATTCATGAATTTCAAATCAAACTAGAAAAAAAAAAACTGTATCTCTGATTTGCATTACAGAAAAAAAAAACTTAATATGCACAACTTTCAAAGGTAAAATTTAAATATTTACGTAATACATAATTCATATTATTTTGTTATGAACAACGTGTATCTTGTATTGACGTTACTGAGAAAACTTGAAATTTTTTTTTGAGTATTTATTCATTCAAAATCAAGAGATAAAACTGTGATTTGATGAATATTTTAAAACATTGAATTAGTAGGATATTAATTAAACGTCAATTAAAAGTGTGATCATTAGAAAAATGTAAATTAAAATGCAGGACATTAAATTATTAATAGTATTCGTGGTTAACATTAATATTAACTACTCATTAAAAGTAAAATAAAAAATGATGCTGAAAGCAAGTGTGTGTTATTTGTATTTAATCATAATTATAAAAGTTAACTCAAGCAAATATCATAAAATCACAACTTTGTCATAAAAATATATAATATGTTAATTATATTATAGTATTAAAATAATTGTTATAAAAAAAAAAGATAGTCAAATTAACGCTGAGAGCGTGCAGCGGTGCCCAATGTTACATTTAATAAATTTTATTGTATTTAAGTGTAATCGCAAAGGAAAGAAACGTACAATAAGAGAGACTATATAGTTAAGGATAACATACAATGATGATCGCACTTTAAAGCCAGATCCTTACCGTTTATCTAGACAAAACGATCCGTTTGCTCACACAAATGGGACACCATTTTGTCTTGCATGTTTTTTTTTATTACTTTTTTTTTTTTGTCCTTCTATATAAAAGTTCTTGATAATGATGGCTATATATTTATCTAGATCAATTTTTCTATCTGAATAAACATAAAGAAATATTCGAGTAAAGAAAATATAGCATATATTACGTTAATTACAGTAGCATAGTATGTATAATACATACTATGCCGTAATCTCACTTATTTTTCATGGTTATGTTAACAAAATCTATGGAATAAACCGAGTAAAATATTTTAATGAAATTCAGAAGATATAAAATAAAAATTTAAATCAAATATGAATAGGTTTCTAAAAAGAATTAGTAATTAAAGCAAAATAACACTTAAAAAAATGCACTGCATAGAATTTTATATATTTTACTGTTGACATCTTACTTGAAAAGATTTCTATCATTTTATGATATAATCTGTCAATAGTAATTAATGAGTTAGAAATGTGTAAATTGATAAGTTTAACAAGTACCTTTTTGTATTCTACATATAAGTTGTTTCCGCACTTAAATTTACCGAAGTTTAACACTGCAGCAGGCGCAGCTGTGCTGTGCTGTGCTCAGCGGAAGCCTCTGCTGTACTATGTACTCCGTGCTACAGTATCCTGTAAGGTATGTGACCAGTTGAACACTCACAAATAACTACTTATATGTATTATGTTTTATTTACTATAATATCTCTCATTAATTACTATTTAAAGAAGTATTTTACTAGCAATATCATATGGTTACACTATCTAAAATTAACAACAGTAAATAATGTAATATTATTGTAAATTTGTGTCATGATATGACAGAAATGTGCAACAGATGATGAAATATTTTATAATTGTAAGGTAATTAAGCTTTGAAACTTTAACTTACTAAGGCAATTTAAATGCTCTAAAACTTTTTATAATTAAAATTTTAATGAAAATATTTGGCAAACAAAATAAATTTGTAGTTTATTATTATTTATTCATATTTACTTATTTATTATATTTTTATAACATTATGAATTAATAGTGTTGCAGCCATAAGTTATATAAAAATATATTGTGACTAATAGGTTATGCAACGGACTATTTCCGGTCCAAGTCAGTATCTTCTTTTCAAACCTATAATTTGAAGGCTATTATATTCTTTTACATGGAAAGTTAACATTCCAGCTATAAGATCTTCCTGTAATTCACTCTGGTCTTGTAAATAATATTGTTGAAATTACATCAAAATCTGGGTTATTTCCTGAATGGAAGGTATTCCTGCTTTTCTGTAGGTATCCTTACGTTGGCATTGTGACAGTTGAAATTTATTGTGCTAATCATTAGTATTATTATATTATCTATTTTCAATACGTTTTTTGCTCAATAATTGTTTATAAGAGTAGTAAGTAACTAATTTATGTTATATATTTTACTTAAAGGTGTAGAACACATTGAAAAAAAAAGTTGCGTAATATCCTAACAAACCTGAAAGTCAACGTTGATTTGGCCGGAGTCATTTATTTCTAATTTATTTTCCATTCACAAAATGCCACTGGCGGTCACTGACATCACAGCTCGCTTGTTTTACGCGCGCGTAAACCGGGCGAGCTGTGACGTCAGTGACCGCCAGTGGCATTTTGTGAATGGAAAATAAATTAGAAATAAATGACTCCGGCCAAATCAACGTTGACTTTCAGTTTTGTTAGGATATCACGCAACTTTTTTGTTCAAGGTGTTCTACGCCTTTAATATTATTTGCAGTTAATAAATGTATTTATATGTTGCTGACGTAACTATTCGAAGGGAGAACAATAAAAATGATAATTCATCATAATTTATCAAATGAGGTAAAAAAATAATAATTTAAACTATATAATCTAAATCTAATACATGTCTTTCTATTTAAAGTATATTTATTATGTATGCACTACATAACGCAATCAGCTTATGAGAGAATAAGCTATACTTCCATTAATTTTTCAAAATGTTTCTATCTTTGCTTCACCTGATTAGAGCACTTCTTAATTATACCTCCCCTCATCTCCGTCTCTTATAGAAGTTTTGCCAGTCAGAAACGGTACAAGATTGGATACGTTTTAGTCACGTAAATATTGCAAGAGACGCCAAGCCTTTCAACTTAAGTAAGCATTAACGAACGCAGATATATAAGTTATGTAGCTATATGTATATAAATATACAGTATTTCTTACTAAAGCAAAATGTGATCAAAGTTTTATCATTTCTCGCAATCTTTGGACATATTCATCTTCTTAAATATATCAACTAACTAAGAAAATCTATATAAATTTTAAATGAGAATATTAAATATTTTATTAAAGTGCTCTTTACAATAATTAGTTCAGTAAATTTAATTTTTTTAAAAAATTAGAATATTTTCGTTATAAGTAATTAAATTATATCCATCAAAATATTAACTTTTTTAATAAAGTATATAAATATATGAAAGTATAAGAAAATATGTTTTGACAAGTTGCTCTTTTTACTAAGTTTTTTCATTAGCTTTAAAAATCTTATAAAAATTTTAATGTTTGTAGAAAGATCGTAAAAACATCATATTTTGTATAATTTAAGCAAGACGTAAAGTTTTTGGAACATCTGGCATGACTTACGTATTGTGTATAATTGTTATGGGTATTTGTTGAGTCAAAACAAAGAAAACTGACTACATTGAAATTGCTTTTTGTTTTGTTCAAACGGTTTCTCATACTCGATTTCTTGTTCATTTGGTCGCTTAGTGAAGTAAAGATATGAAGCAAAACTCGCTGCCGCCGCATTCTACACTCTACAACGTGAGTAGAATATTTAAAAATGTTTTGTAATGTGAATTTCAATCTCTTGGTATGCAGCTGCAAATCAACAAGTTACATCACTCAGCAAAATATCGACACCCTATTGCATAAATCACTGTTCCTCAAGAGTTCCTTAACCTCAATAAAATATCACCTACCATCTGCAAACCAATTGTTTTAGCGTTTTTATTAAAAACATAAACAATAAAGTTGAATTCCTTGGATTATTTAAATCTTTATTGTTTCCCTTCCTCCAGTACCAGTATCAATCTTCTTGCAAGTTTATCTGTCTTTATCCATGCAGGGTTACACTGTATAATAGTAGGTTGATCTTGAATTTATTTATCCACGTGTGATCACATGTATAGTTATAAAAAAAATTGCAGACATATATCCCATCTCATCTATAGTTGGCATATTTTTAAAAAAAATAAACTGTCTGGAACTAATGGGCAATTTCCTCAGCTTTACTCTATAAAATTTTGTGATACTTCTTAACTTAAGATACCAATTGTTAAAAATAATAATAACAATAAATTGCTTTGATGGAAATATTTTACTATGTATTCAACGTACTTTATATATATATATATATATATATATATATATATATATATATATATATATATATATAATATTTTACAGTAATACTCGACTGCAGTAGTAATAATAGTACGCCATTTTATATAATACGTATATAGTTGATAATATTTTCTTGCAGCAATAAAAAAAAAGTGATATAAGTATTGACAAATTATGTTTACTAGTTTAATTTATAATTTTTAAAGACTTATTAGCTTAAGTTTAAAGTCATTTGTAATTTTTTGCGTGTTTCATGTCCTTGAACCGCAAGCCTTTTATCCCAAACAAGACACGTCGTATTTACCGCTTTTATAACAAAGTGTTAATTATAAAAAATAAACATTTGTAAATATGAAAAATAAATTAAATATTATTTTACTTTTAGTGAAAGTGTTTTTAAAATTATTTCAATGAAAGTATATCTATAAAATAATTAATATTATATTACGTTGCCACATGAATATCTTAATTAGTATTCAATCATCCTTTATAATTATGCTCTTATTAATGAACATCGCTTATTGTTCGTTAATTTTCTACCCAAATAATCTGTATTGATTAGGCATATAACAGTTCATCTTCTACGTACACACCATGTAATATTATTTTTCGTATTAAGATTTTACCCCTTTTACTTTTCTTTTGAGAATGTTATTAATTGTAATTAAACACACTGAAATATAGTACATGGTTTACAAAAGAGATCTTTCCTCCTTCATAACAATAGATGAATAGAAAACTTTATGGAACTTTTCAATATTCTCCAAAAATTAATTTATAATGAAAAATTTTCAATATACTTTTTTTTTCTTTTGTAACTTATTCTTTGATGTAAAGATTAGTTTTTAATAATGTAGAAACGGTATGTTATAAATTTGTTGCAAAATAATTTAATGTACAAAATAAAATTTTACCGTATAGATGCATTTAAATTTAGATGCAAGGAGTGGAAGTTAAGTTCTAACTGAACTTATTATTTAATTTTTATTGTTTTTTTTTATTTATATATAGTTATGATAAATATGATTCGCATGTATACGTATATTACATTATTTTTATCGTTTAAAAATTCATGCTATTTTTTAAAAGTTTTTCATTAAAACACACACATATTAAAAGAAAAGTAAATCTTGATGGAACGAATTATTAAAATTTAAAAATATCAAACTATGAATCAATCATCAATTCTATTTTGAAGTTACCACATATTTTCTGTGTTGAACACATGATTCATTACACTTCTTTCAATCGACAAATAATTTCATATTTTAAACTTTATATTATTTTTAAATACCTTCGTAATTTTCTCATTATATGATTACAATTTTTATTAAAAGAAAGGTTTACTTTAAACTTATTGTTTTATTAAATATAATAACACATAGTACAAGAGCTATATTATATTATGTATGTAGATTATAACTTATATTAAAATTATCATGCTTTCATGTATGACGTAACAGCTTAACATATAAATAATTTATTGTAATGCGTTACTGTAAGTTTTAGTGGTTTCTGCACGAGTAATATTAATTTTAATCCGATCTACTTTGTTTTAATCTTTTAGAAAAAAATAATAATAACAAAAAGTTGTACAATGAAAGAAAAAAAATATAGTAAAAATGATATATTTAAAAACATAAATATATAATATCTAAATTATAAATAATACATTTTAATTTTAATTAAATTAAAGAGTTAAAGTTATATCTACAATAATAATACAAAGGTGTTTGTGGTATTTATTTTTATTACTATTATTATCTCAAGTTATATAAGATCAATGCTTCATGACACAGGTTAATTACAGTTTGAGGTTGTGGCCTCTGCGGTTTTTTGAACTGGCAACGTTATAAAGTTAAGTAGCGGCCCTCTACACAGTAACTGACTGGCGAAATTAAATCCGAGCAAGATTTTCCTCTTTATCTTTTTCCTCTCTCTCTCTCTCTCTCTCTCTCTCTCTCTCTTTCTCTGTTGTCTACTCGCTCTGATGCCTTGCTCTTATAGTACAATACAGTGAATGTGTGTGTGTGTGTGAGAGAGAGAGGAGAGAGAGAGAGAGAGAGAGGTTAGACTTGTTCTGTTTTACTCTCTCTGCTGCCTTGTTTGTCTAAAACCTAATCCCTCAGGAAACCGCCGTGTGTGAAATTATTTTTGTGGTTCAATTTTACCATAAACCAACAAAACTTTAGTATTCTTCATTTTCTTCTCTCATTTTTTTAACACATAAAGAATTAAAGTTTTTCAGGAAAGAAATAACTGTTATGAAAATAAATTTATATATATAAATTAAAAGTATTTAGTATAACTTTATTATCATATTTCATTTTTTACCATTTAAATTATTTTATTTTTATATTTTTTAAAATATTCTTTCTTGGCTTCTTTATTTAATTAAAATATTCCCTTGTCGCACATAAAGTGTTACTTCCTTAACACTTCAGTGTCCCTCAAAAAAAAAAAAAAAAAAAAAAAAAAAAGAGGTTAGAAATAAAAAATAAACTTGCAAATAATAATAAAAATTATAAAAGTTTTAGAATAGAGTTTAAATATTAACATAGAAAATGGCTTTCGTTTGTCCTATATAAAATACGTGTAAGAAAAGGCTATTTTAATACGTACATGGCACTTAAAAAATTTTAGTCGAGCAAATTAAAAATGATGGCAGTTTTAGTCTCAACTTTTCAAGTTTATAACAAGTAAGACGTCCATAAAGTAAACATATAATTCTTGTAATAAACCACCATAAATATTGTCATTTTTTTTTTTATTTTTTTTTTAAATAACAGGGAATGATATAAAATTTTGATGAAGTTAAAGCTACAAGTTTCTCTCAGTAAAACTAAAACAAAAACCACCATTCTATGTTACAATTTGTGCTTTTTATATAAACTTTTACAAACAAATTCAAAAGTAAAATTTTCATTGTAAAATAAAGCTAAAAGTTTTGAGAGTGCGTAACAACTACTTCAAATTTTGTACCTTTAAAACTGACTCAAAAATTAAATTCCCTTTGGTAATTTGAACATTGTTATTATATCTATATCTTTCAAACAAAAAAATGGGCGTTTATTTTCAAAAAGCTTTATGACTCAAGTGTTTCTGAAATGTTGGGAAAAAAAGATGATCCATGATAAATAGAAAATATGTCTTATATATAATATATATATATATTTATATTTTTTATATATTATAATGTGTATGTGTTAATTTTCAATGCTGAAACTTCTACCTTTGCATTTTATAGTAATATTCTACCACTCATACCATGTGTATAAAATTAATATGACTATATTAATTATTTAAATTTATAGATAAATAAAAATTTATTATTTTAATATATTTTGGAGTACTTAATAAGCCCTTTTTTAAAATGTTGATGACAGGCATATCATTTTCACAAATTTAAACTGCTTATCAATCAAATAGCTTTTTTCATTACATTAGTACTTACGTATAATTATTAAAACATAATATCCAATATTTTTATTTTATACTGTAAAGTATGTTTTTACAAAAAAAGAGCAAGATAATTATATTTCCAATTCAGTAGCCTATACGTGTTAATAAATTGAAGTTAGCAGTAATCTATATTGATTAATGAATATTTGTTTCAATAAATAATTTTCATACTTTTTATAAATTATTAATACTATACGTTATTTTTTGTAAAATAATACAAAATAAAATATTTGAAATATACGATGTTCTAGTTACTTGTAACAATAATTTTAATGTTTAATAAATTTTTGATTGAATATAATCTACATTCAATAGCAAACAATTATCATGCAATGCATGTATTGTAAAAAGTAAATATTGCTCCATGGGAACTTTGACTTTTAGTCAATGATATGAATTTTAAGTAATTACTTTTAATTTTAAAATAAAATGTAAATAATTGAACTTGTAACTGTTTTTAAAAATAATTTAATTAATTAGCTTATTTAATTAAGTTAATGGATTTTACTGTAGGGAAGTATTTTTCTCATAGTACTTTCTAAATTTTATCTTAAATGTGTTGCAAAAAGAAAATCAATTTAAAAAAATATTATTTTCTTGATAATAGATATACGGTGATAAAACGACGGATAATGTCTTGATAAAACTATAGGGGAAGCTTATATATGGTGAATCAGTAAATATACTTTCACATTGGTGCACTGTCATTCAGATAGTGTTATTGCACTTGTGTACAAAGACTTTAATTACAATTTTATTATTATTATTCGAATAAGTTCAATATATTTCAAGACTTAAAGATCTGTAGATTTTAATTACAAGTACATAAAAAGTTGTCATTTGGGGTGTGGTGTAAGTTTGCAGTGGTTCAAGTGACGTGGCAAGTTGGCCACTCAACAGGTCGTCACGTCGCAGTCGCCGCAGGACGTGCTCCCCTGACCTCCAAAACTCCAACCTCAATACGTCAAACAACCAGTGAGACCACCGCAAGAACACAAGTTTTACGTTTTTACATTTAATGATCATGCAGCTGACTATAATATGTGAGTGCTACAAATGTATTTGAAAAAAATATATAATATCACGTAAAAAAAAAAAAAAAAAAAAAAAAAAAAAAAGGTTTTCCAAAATGATGATAATAACTTAGCAAAAATTATGACTTTATTTTTTTTTTATTGAAATTTGATCAACAAATATAGCCACAATCTACGCACACGATAAAAATATTTTTTGCCCGCAAAAAAAAAATAATAGTAATAATAAAAAAACAAAAAAAAAAAACGAGCAAACTAGATTATTTATTTTATTACTAATGCACATGTAATGTCTAATTCATGAAAGGAATGAAGCTATCAGTTATAATGATCATAAAATAGTTCATTTGTTTTGTATTTTATGGTTTTAATATCAAACTGTTCATTTAGAGCTTTGAACAAAAATTTACATGAAACAAAAGTTTAAAAAAAAAATCAAACTTTTTTAGAGCACAACAACAGAATATTTTTTATTTTATTTCATAATGTACAATATAGCTGCTATATTGTAGTTTGCATCATTAAAGTTGTAAAAGTTTTCCACTCTTTCTTTTAGCTACAGGCATAATTTAGTTGGTAATCTCTAAACTTAGTCTGTAAACCCGCTTGCAACAGAATTCTTATAGCAAAAAAAAAAAAAAAAAAAAAAAGAGGAAATTCATTGACTTTTTTTTCCCAATGATTATTATTTTCATCTGCGTATTACTATTAAGTATGAAATACATCTTAATGTTTCTCTAATTTAATTTTGATGTCACTTCAGTGCGTTGAACTTTAAAAATATTTTTATTCACATAAATACCACATGAATAATGGATTTAGTAGCCACATCAACATTTATCAATCCATTTCTTTCTTTTTCTATTCAAATTTGAATTTAATATATAAAATGTAACCTTTTTATTATAATAATATTGAATAATAATTAAGTATTCAAAATATAGCATGAAATTTAAACAGGGACTCAAATTAAGAGAGTCTAAGTTTACTATTAGATTTTTTTTTAAAGAAATATTATAATTGGAACATGTTATTAGAATTAGAACATGTAGAATAAAGACTCTTATTCAAAACTAAAAAATATACTATTAAGATAATATACATAGTAATTTAAAATTAGAAAGGCTTAAAGAGTTTACGTATATAGCATTGAAGTAAAAATAATAATAATAACAATAATAAAAAATAAAAAATGTAAAGTGCTTATCAATATCAGCTTAAAAAATTATTATAATGATGAAACATGGCATAAAAACATGATATATGTTGGAAATAAAAATATTATTATTATTTTTTTTTTAATAAAATTTTAAATATTGAAGCATTTCTTCGCTCTTTTGCTGTTTTATTTTCTGACTTTTGTATATTATATAAAAATAATACGATAAGGGTTATTGTGACCAGGCATAGTGTATATTGCCTAGGGTAGCGGATCAAACTAACGAGACGCCGGTAACAATGTCTGCACCGGCCACCATTGTTAAACGAGAAGAAAGAAAGAAAAAAAAAAAAGTTAAAGAAGAAGAAGAAGAGAAGTTTGAAGCTGCCTCATTACCGCTCAAAGCAACCGACTGAAGTCCCTGTTATAAATCCATTTGCCATACATAAGGACTTCTTTTTTTATTATTATTCATTGTAGTGAATAAAAAGACCATGATACTTTTAATTTTTAATAATACACTTTTTTTTTCTGTCAAATTAACAAGACAATTTTAAACATTTGTAGTAATAATAATTACACGATTAAGTAATATGACTTTTCTTTATTATAATTTTTTTTTTGAATATCTCTTTATTAAATTTTCTTTACAATTTAATTAAAATTCAATTAAGTATAAAAATTAGGTCAAAAAATATTAGTTTACCATTATATATATATATATATATATATATATATATATATATATATATATATATATATATATATATATATATATATATATATATATTTAATACAATAGAAAAATAGGTATGATGCATCTCATGCGTATTTTTGAATTGTTAACGTCTTATTATAATACATTCTCATTAAAAATAAATTTTATATAATAAAAAGATAGTATAAATATCAAGCATTGTGTCATAATTATATTTTGATGTCAACTCATTTGCATTAATGAACTTTTTCTAAGTGCGCTCTTTTACAAATAATAATTATATTTAATTTTTAATCGTGTGATGACAAACATAACAATACATATACACATTGTTTAATACAATTAACTTGCTTTAAAATGAAATTAAAATATACACGCAAGCAGAGTGTAACATAGTACAGCTACAGTCATATAATACATAGAGTACGTACATAGCATAATTTATAATTCAAAAGTTAGTAGATTTTAAATAATAATTTCTAGGTGTTTTATTTTATTTTCTTTCAAATGAAATTATCTAAAATATTTAATGTATTACACACTGAAAACATAAGAGAGAGAGAGAGAGAGGATTTTTTTTTTTTTTTTTTTTTTTTTTTTTTTTTTTTTTTTTACAAATATAACATAATAATATTTATATAAATGATACCTTTGTTGCTTTTTAAGGTAAGGCATTATAATAAATAATATATATTTCGTTGAAAATTGAAATAGAAAATAATAATAAAAAGAAAAAGTCTTTCAATAAAATTTTAGGTATATATATTTTTACTACTGTTTTTAGTTTGTCAGAGAGCTATAATATTATGTGGTTATTTTTTTTTCTCTTTCTGTTGTGGCACGGTTCAGATAAAAGGTTATAGTTTTGGTCATTTTGCGTCTGGTGATACGAAGAAAGTATAGCTGTAGAGAGACTCAGAGAGAGAGAGAGAGAGAGAGAGAGAGAGAGAGAGAGAGAGAGAGAGAGAGAGAGAGAGAGAGAGAGAGAGAGAGAGAGAGAATAACCACGAGTATGGAGTAGACAGGAGACCCTCGGGAACCTTCACCAACAAATGACATGTCCTTTCTCACCCTCCAAACTTGCTATTTTTTTGTATGTTGTAACCTCTCGAGACGTGCCTACTGCCCCATCTACTTGCTCTCCACCTGTGCCCCAACTCCTTTATCTCCGAATACACAGCAGTACGCGGGCCAACCACCACTAAAACTGCTTCTCTCTTTCTCTCTCTCAGTTGTCTTATGCCACCAACTTTGTGTTTGTAGCACTTTTTATGTCTTCTCCACTCAATTCCATTCTCTTTCTCACCTTTTTCTTCTTCTACTACTTTTTTTTTTACCCTCTAGTTTTTAAGTCTTAACACCAACCACTATAACACTAAAACATGTTTCTTGACAACTTGAAATTTATTTCTTAAGTAACTTTTAAAAAGAAGTTAGATTTGTCATACATGATATGAATATTTGTTATCAAAAAGATAAAAAAAACTTTATTATATCTTCTTGTCTCTTGTTTTATTGAGATACGTACACTATTTTTTGTTATGTGAAAATGGGGGTATTTTTTACTGACAATGTGTTTTATTATGTCCATTGTTTATCTCTAACAGAGGTGTATTTCTAATACGTTTTAATCTTTTATATTACATTCTAAAAAAAAAAAAAGCTTAAAAGTAAGGAGAGGCTCAGCGAAAACAATGAAGGTTATACTATATTACATAAATACTATATTGAAGATTTGAAAAGCAATTTATGAAGTATTTTAAAAAATTTGGACTTCATTGGAATTTTAAAATAAATTAATAAATCTCAAAAATTGGTCAATGGTTTGCTAACATTCAAAAATAAATAAATAAACCACGTATTTACAAAAAATTTGTAATGCATTTAAAGCTTTTTTTTAAGAAACGAAACATGTGCAGACACTGTAAGATGTAATAATTGAATTAGAATAACGCTACTAGTAATACAATGAAAATCATTGTACAACACTTTGAAATGGAAAATACCAGCAGCATTTGAATTGTAGAACAAAGTAAATAATACTCAAGTATGTAATATGCAAATCAAGATATGGAAAATGCTTGAATATTTTTACTTGCACTAAGGAATATATATATATATGCATGTATATATATATATATATATATATATATATATATATATATATATATATATATATATATATATATATATATATATATATCGTGTGTGGTGTGTATATTGTATGATCTTATAATTACGTAAATTGTAGATTGACAAACTCATATAGATCGTACAAAATTTATATTGGATAATTCAATAGTTGTGAACTACAATAATTATATTTCTTTCTAAAGTCGATAGAAGTCAACATCAAGTGACAAATTCGGAGTAAATTAGTAACAAGGGTATATGTTATTTGTTTTACTTTCATTTTTAATTATTATATATTATATTAGTTTTTTTATTTTTATTTTATTTTTTATTTTTTTGCTTGCCATATTGTGTTATCGTGTCATACACCAATCCCAGTCCCAGTCAAGACATTATCTTATCGACAGGTAAGAACTTTTCAATTAATGGAAAAGCACACACGGGCCGGCTATGGCCTAAATACACAGCCCGGCATTCACCATGAGAAACCGTGGAAACATCTAGGCAGGCTGGTTGGTGCAATCACATCAATCATGCACCTCCCGAATACTGTGCGTCGTCATGGAATGCATGTAAACATGCATCGTGCAACGTGTTGTGCTCTCACACTTCACGTACGCACCCAGCAGTGGCTCGAACCTATACTTCGTGAGGAGTACAGAGTAGCGAGTCAGCTGCCTTCACCACTCGGCCATACCAGCTCGGTATTAATTTTAATTTAGTGTTGAAACAATTAATTTAAAATTAATTTTATGTTTTGAAGACGGAAAAAAAATTTCAAATTTTTAAAAAGAAATTAAATATATTAAGCTATATTATAAATATAATATATAAAGAAATTTATTTGCCTTAGTCTCACAAGTATACAAATAAAAAAAAATAGGGTTTCAAGTAGTATTTTGCTTTAATACGCGTCGTCTCTGCAGGGCTGTAATGTAATGTGTTCTGCAATGAGAACTACTAAAAATTGTTCAGTACGCACTCGGAAAGAAAGTTTGTACCGCATCAGTATGAGTATCCTGTTATGCCGCAACCTGCAGGGTATATGTGCTCAACAAATTGCATATATATACAGTATGCTCTAGGAGCTTGAAATTATTTCTTCTTTTTCATTTTCCACTCATTTTTTAGTAAAATTAAGTGAGAACTCAAGTACCAATGGCATATGGTCGGAATCTGCTCTACAATCGACATAAAAATCTTTTATGTACTTAATAATATTTTTTGAGCAAAAAATGCAATCCACAACACTTTCACCACCTGTTCCGATGTAAGTTTTCTTAATAACGTGCGTATTGCACGCTCGTCAGCACTTTCAAAATTACAGTTACTAATATATAATATGTGTTAATAATAATTTTAGTTACATATAGTTTCAATATATCTTTATATTTAATATTGTTTTAATATTTTATTTTATATTAATTTATTATAATGATAGTTTTATTCTAAATAACATATGTATGTGTTGCAGAGACGACAAAACATCCTTTTATTTTGTTTAACATATATATTTTCATACTTTCATAAAAAAAAGGTAATAATAATTATATTTTGGTATCAACATGTATTTTCCCCTTTGGCTGAATTGGTTACAGAGTCGTATGACTTAAACCCAAACATGTATTTGATGTAATGTGTTTTTTATACAATAAAGCCTATTTTGAATTGAATTGAATTCCTTACCATTTATTATGTATAATGTTTGACAATAAAAAACCCTTTGAAATTGAAAATTCATTCATTCATTCATTCATTCATTCATTCATTCATTCATTCATTCATTCATTCATTCATTCATTCATTCATTCATTCATTCATTCATTCATTCATTCATTCATTCATTCATTCATTCATTCATTCATTCATTCATTCATTCATTCATTCATTCATTCATTCATTCATTCATTCATTCATTCAAGAACAAAAAAGTTGCCATCAAACTTGTTGAACTTTATACAATCAACTAACTATTAATATATTTTAACGTAAATATTAAGTTGAAAAGTTCCTCATCGCAGCAGAGACTCTCTTAGACTTTGCAAATAAATAAAAGTTACTTTGAAAAGATCATGACAATAAATTTGCAGCAACTGTACTAGTAAGAAGTAGAATGAATTACTATACTAAATACCGGAGCTTTGTTTTTAATACCATGAAGGTCATCTAAAAAAAGATGATTAGAAAATCAGTGGCAAACGGCTGGAGCTCTGTAAAGTCAAGAAAATACTTAAGTGTCAAGTGCAGTAAGAAAGAGGTTTAGTACAATCTGATGTAGCAAAAAATATCATCGTGGGAACCTACACGAATCTTCCTTAAGGCCAACTGAACCGCCCAAGCTGTCAAGCTCTTCCTCTTTTTTAACCTGTCAATCTATAATACATGAAAGTAGTTTGAAAAATAAAACAAAACGAAAATAAAAATTGAAATACTATTTTAAAGGAAGGAAATTGTTAAAACATATGTTATTGAAAAGTCATATGAATTGCTTTGTTTTGTTATTATTATTTTTTAAACAAAATCTATTTGAATTTATTTTTGACAAGAATTCATTTCCTTCATAGTTGGAAAAAAAATAACATTTTCTCCTTTTCAAAAAAATAAGAATAAAAAAATACAAATGTTTAAGACATTAATCCTCTTCTCTATTGCATGAATTTCTCGTGGCAAGAAAAATAATTTGAGGCTCCAACTAAAGAAAAAAATTATAACTTTCTTTTCTTACAGCTATATTTCAAGAAGGAAAAAAATATCATACAAGAGAAAGAGATAAAAAATTTGTTTATATAATGAATTTGATTCATTGAGTAAATAATAATGATAATGAATTATGATATTTAAAATGATTAAATTTTTAAAATTCTTTGTAAGATAACAATAATTATATTTTTTCCCTACAGCATCTACCACATATATACGATGAATGGATAATATTTTTCAAGTGTATACAACCTCTACACTATAAGCACAGCGATATATTTTCTTTAGTGATGGATGTATGGACTTAGCATCTACACGACCCCTCGCTTTGGGTGTGTGTGTGTGTGTGAGAGAGAGAGAGAGAGAGAGAGAGAGAGAGAGAGAGAGAGAGAGAACTCATCAACAATAAACACTTATTCTTGTGCCAAGTAGCACTTTGCTTAATTCAAAACAACATTTGTATTCTTAACAAAACTTCTTGTCATTTGTTTACAGAATATGTCACAGCAGTTTTAGACTAAATATTCTAAAAAAGTAAGAAATAATACTTATATATTTTTAATTTCAATTTACAGTAATCTGTGTAAAGAAATGTAATTTTTCAAAAAAAAAAAAAAAAAAAAAAAAAAAAAAAAAAAAAGACATCATATTAAACAATAATATACAGTATTATTGTTTAATATTGCTTGAAAAGTTTTTTATTTGAAAGAAGTGAGAAACAATAAGTATTGTATATAAATATATATATATATATATATATATATATATGAAAATTCTGTTAGTATCGATATACTATAGTAATCAAGACAAACAAATGGGAGTATTTTAAATTGTGTCTTTTTTTTTAAGTCTTTATAACATGTTAAGTGTAAAAGTCATTTTCATACCAGCAGATGTGCTATGAGTATCTAATAATAAAAACATGTGACATTTTTGTTATTAATTGATTTATTTTATTTTTATAATAATTTTAATTGCTATTAGCTTTTCAGGATACTTCTATTCAATAAATAAAATGCCTTTAACAAATTGTTGTATAAAATAAATTAAAATTAAAATTATAAACTTTAAAAAAGTATCGTTGTAAATAACGTTATACTTGTTAATATTATCAAGTATATAAAATTTCATTTAACAACACATATAAAGTACTTTTAAATTGATGTCGTTTAAAAACTTTTTACATTTAATACCACACAACACTAAAGAAAATATACTCTGTATTATTTTTTTTTAAGACTAGGTATACAGTGTCGGAATTGCTTTTGAAAAAAAATTCTCCGAGGATTAGACCTCATTCAAGTGACTACACCAGCTTTACTAAATTACAGCTGTGAGACTCTACTATACTACTTCCACAAAATAACTATTTCGTTACATTTTGTATTTCTCTATAGTTTATACTGTCGAGTTGAGATGTTTTGTAGCCTCTAGTCAATATAATATATATATTTTTTAAACTTCGTCAATCATTCATTGTTGCGTGAAAGAAGCAAATATTAACCTGTCTATACACAACATAACAACAATAAACTTAACTTCATGTTTAAATTGGAATGATTTTTTATTTACAATAGAGATAAATGAGAGCAACAGTAAAAAGTTTAACTTTTTATTATTATTATTATTATTATTTTTTTTTTTTACTTTTATGCTAGAATAATATACTAAATTGATATGAGTTTTTTATGTATGTTTTTTTTAGTATTTTAAATATTTAATGATTAGTTTTAATGTATGCTAATATTCACTTTATAATATAAATATATATATATATATATATATATATATATATATATGTCAGCATCAAAACCCGAAATTGACCCAAACTAGGTATTTTTGCTCATTTCGGCTTTTGGTTCGTCGCTTTTTTCCAAAACCCGGAATGCCACTTTATTTCGGCTTTTGGTCACGAAATTTTGATCCATACTAGTTTTGAGCATTTTGCAAAAAGCAAAACCCGGTGTAAACATTTATATCTAGTTTTGGTCTTTGAATTTTGACCAGAACTAGTTGTGGTCAAAATAGAAAAATCAAAACCCGAAAAATGAACATTTCTCAACTCAGAATTTTATGCAATGATAAAAGACTATGATTATATTATAAATGCACGATGTTTTGGTATTATAATTGAGGTGTTGAAACAATATATTTTATTATTTTACTTGAAATGCAAAATATATGGCCTGAAAGATTAATTTGATTAGAATGCGCTGACCATAATCTCTAAATCTTATGGCTATAGATACGGAATATAAATTGAGACAATACGAAAAATAAACTTACTGTTTGACCTAGCAATGGACCACTTGCAATGAGCGTACTTTTTAAATTAATTTGAAATTTTCTTAAGGGGGTAGGTGACCGACTGATATCTCGCAAACTAGGACGGTTGTGAATAATAATATTAACACAAAGTAAAGAAGAAATGTTACTTAAAAATTTAGTTATGTCAAACATGTGAAAACACGATCAAATATTTAAGTTATTACACTTTAAATATAACATGTAAATGTGGAAATTCAAATTTGAGCGGGAAATTTTAGTCAAATTAGAAACTTTTGTACAATTAAAAATATCATTTAAATTTTTGTTGGTATGAAAAAATTATATTTTAAATTTACTTTGTTTTATTTGATAATTATAGTGTTTGTTTTATTGGAATTAAATCATGTACAAAAAATTATTGGGAAAATATAGTTGTTCTTTTAGCGATTTCCGGTCCAAGTCGGTCCCCCACCGCCTTAATGCATTTCTTACAAAAAAAAATTAAAAATCCTTTTCCCTTTTTGCAACAATTACAATCATTTTATTGCAAGTGGTCCATTTAGTAATGGTAGTAAGTAGTAATAGAGTATATTATTATTATTTTAAGGGGCTACTTACGATTAAATGTAAATTAAGAGCTAATCCATTAAACCACTAACCAAATGTTCACTTATAATTTGCGCACCAACAATATACGTGTGTTGTGAACTTTTTAAATTCAAACACTTTCTTATCCTCTTTCTAACGAATAATATGCAGTTATAAACCATGTTTTCAGCACAGAGACAAACAGTCAACTGAATATACGCACAAGAAATATTTTAAAATAAATCGTTATCACTGGATAAAGTAAGGTGGACTTGAACTTTGAACCAATATGAGGGATATTAGTCATAAGTCATAATAATATCACTCTTATTATTGTAAATTAAAATAAATATTTTTACTTTTTATATTTAACGGGTCGTGATATCTCTCTCTCTCTCTCTCTCTCTCATTCTTATATCAAATAATTGAGCTGAGAAATGTTCATTTTTCGGGTTTTGATTTTTCTATTTTGACCACAACTAGTTCTGGTCAAAATTCAAAGACCAAAACTAGATATAAATGTTTACACCGGGTTTTGCTTTTTGCAAAATGCTCAAAACTAGTATGGATCAAAATTTCGTGACCAAAAGCCGAAATAAAGTGGCATTCCGGGTTTTGGAAAAAAGCGACGAACCAAAAGCCGAAATGAGCAAAAATACCTAGTTTGGGTCAATTTCGGGTTTTGATGCTAACATATATATATAAAATATATATATATATACATTATAATAACGTTTTTGTTAAACATAAAACATTTTATTGACTATATAAATGGTTTCAATTTTACATTTATTTATTCATGAGTCACAAAAAGATGAAATGCTCTTAATTTTTTAAACTTGTTGCTTTTTTGAATAATTAATTCAATTTTAACAAATACTTTTGTAAAGTTTTATAAATATGCAAAAGATTTTCTACAAGGATTGTTGTAGGCTCAATTTTGATACGTTCTCATGAAGCGATAAATTTCTAACTTTTAAATTACTCGAACATACACTTTCTGGATTCGCTAAGAGCAAAATAATAACATAACAACTTAATAAAAATAGCAAAATAGTTCTTAAAATGTCGAGTAGTTTGTTAATAAAAAAATAATAATAATGCCCTTAAATGCCTCGGTAACTATGGGCATCCGGCTTCAATGAACTTGCGGAAAAGTGTCCCATCGCTCCCAGGAGAGGATGTCATTTCGATGAAGGCAGTCAGGGCCTAGTGTTCAAATAGCCATCAACTCACTTGCCTCCTAGTAAAATAGTAACAATGTTTTGGGTAGTGACAGGGTGCAAGCATCGTGGCTTCAATCGGGCAGGTGCACGCTTCAGCGCCCCCCCCCCCCCCCAAATCATCGAGTGTGGAGTTATAAATTATATATATATTTTATTTATATATATATATATAAATATATATATATATATATAACTTAAACATGCACATACACAGAAATAAAATATTTATTTTTTAAAATGACATTGAAATATGGAGATCGGATATAGTAATCGGGAAGTCTTTATTGATAGACTAGATCCATAGAGGTATAATTCTTACTAATCCATGGAGCTAAAATACCACGATCTTTTATACATACTACTATTGCAAATTGTATTCCAAGTGTCTTTTCGTAAAGCAAAATGTTTACACTGACATCTGGTAAAGAAACTAAGAATTATATGAAAAATTGAACAGAATATTCAAAATATACTTTTCATGATTTTTTTTTATATATATATAAGATTTCTAAACAATTTACTGTTTAAATAACAATAAAATAAGTATTTTAAAGCCTGTATGATTTCTTTGTTGAAAATTGTAGTGCTAGTTATTGATATAGCTGGCTATAATTAAATAGTGGACCTGTGACCGCTTCTTACTCTATTTTATTTCAAAATAGTTAAGCGTTAGTCAAAGTGTTCCAAATTACACTTACAAAACAAATGTATTTTTAAATTATTTACTCTGCTATCAGAGATAGAATGCGCACAGAATTAAATACATAAAAATACACCACATTTTTGTCCAGCAAGAAATCCTTTAGTAAATGTGTAAGACAGCATGAATGATAATAATAATAAAAAATGTTATGCATAAAATAATAAAGAAAAATGAAACGCATCTACAAAATAAATAGAACCATTTATTGATTGATTTTCGTGAAGGAGAAATAATAAAAACTACTTTAAGTTCAGAGTGTTTCATTATTTTCAAATCTTTACATCAGTTCTTACATCCTAGAAGAAACAGGTGATATATTTTACAATATTTTGCAGAATAACAAAATAAGAATTCTAATTCTATATACACATGAAAGGCAAAACCACTCGAGCAACCACATGATAATATGTAATTTCACACAAAGTGCTCAAAATTTTTAAAAACATCAAAAAAAAATTATGAAAACATTTTCAGACTTAATTTTTTTCTTATATATTTTTTTCCTGTAGACTTTTGTTTCCATATATATATATTTTTTAATAAATTATATTAAAATACATAATATAAGAAAGTCAGTCACTTTTTAGAAATATTTTCTGCAATAATTTTTATAATAATTTTTAACTACAATTTTAAGTAAGGAATGATTTTATTTAAGAAAAGTATATACTCAGGAATGATAATATATTATATATATATATAATTGTATTTTTTACCATGAAATAGGTATAAAGTCATGTGTACCGTTTTAATTTGTGTTTATGAACTATTTAACACTCTAACAAATAAAAACAAATAAGAAGTACCGCACCGCATAATCTTTGTATTTTTTTTCCAGTTTTTAAAAACAAACTGATATAATTATGAATATTAAAGATTTAATTCAAATTTGAAAATTTGGCACACGACTTTATTTTATAAAATACAAAAAGTAACATTTATTTACAGATTTACTATCTATTATAATAAAAATATAACTTTAAAAACATAAAAAAATTCAATTATGTTATGTTATAACGTATAAGTAAACTCTCCATTTTTAGGTAAATCACACAAGACCCAGAAAATGACTACATAATTATGTTACAATTCAAAGAAGGTTGATCTTGAAATGCTTGCACGTCACATACTGACTGATGTGGACCTTTAAAAAAAAATATTGTAAGATACTGAGAGTTTGATGTAAGTAAAATAATTTACAATATTTTTGTAAATTGGTATCAAAGTGTTAATAAAGAAAAAAAAAGTGAAAGGGTAATAATTTGAACACGAGTGTGAATTGTCGGGCACACACTTTTTTCAAGCTCGCCATTGTATATTATAGTTTTATATTATAGGGGTGCAAGACACTTAGGACTCAGGGCATAATATTATTACACACACATAAACACTCATATATATATACTGTATAATATAATATTATAATATATTTGACACACATTATATAGTTATTTACACACTGATTATTTGATTAACACGGAAAGCGTAAAGCATGAAAAAAAAATTATAAGAATTCATCTTCAGTTTTATTAAAAATTATAACAATGGATTATCATTTCATATTAATTAATGTGTTGTTTTTTATCAATCCTCATCGATGGTTCTGATTACGCAAAAAATTACTTAAAGGCGTAGAACACCTTGAACAAAAAAGTTGCGTAATATCCTAACAAACCTAAAAATCAACGTTGATTGCATTGATTTCTAATTTATTTTCCATTCACAAAATGACACAGGCGGTCACTGACGTCACAGCTTGCACTGTTTACGCGCACGTGGACCAGGCGAGCTGTGACGTCAGTGACCGCCAGTGGCATTTTTTGAATTGAAAATAAATTAGAAATCAATGACTTCGGCCAAATCAACGTTGATTTTTAAGTTTGTTAGGATATTACACAACTCTTTTGTTCAAGGTGTTCTACGCCTTTATGATTACCCTCGATGAGTAGAGTGAAGCATTTTATTAAATTATCTGCGTATATTGTGAAAATATTTCTTTCAAAACCACACATTAATGTGCAATGATGTTTGTTTATTTTAGTACAATTCCGTGAAGAAATAAATCACCATGTAAATATGTAGACCTTAAATATTATACATTGCAGTGCAGAAAGTTTTATAATAATTAATAGATGCTTATATAAAATATATCACGATTTAACATTGAACACACAATTATTATACATTTACATAATAGTATAATTATTATTTTTTCTTGGTCATAAGGTATTTTTTCTAAATGTTTTTTTTTTATTTTTGTTATAAATTTTCTCTTGGTCCTATTGAAAGATAGAGTAAAGTGCATGGCTATATAATAGTATATTTTCAATAGTGTTGTTAAGAGATATAATGCTCTACATCATTTTTAGTATTATGATTAAACATTTTCATATCATGCAAGTATACAACCACATGCATTTTATTTTAATATTTATGGTGCAACATTTTAAGAAAAAATGTAGAAAAGCCAAAAACAAAGTAGCAATTTATTATTTTCAACAATTGTCTTTTAAGAATAATGATAAAACAAAAATACAAGCATGCTTAAAATTATGGTGAGCATAATCACAATAGCATTAATATGGATGATGTTTGCTGTTTAGGATGCATAGATATAGGCCGTATAAGTAACAATGCTGGTTTTAAAATAGGTTTTAAACATAAATACTTGTACATTCAAGTATGAAGTCTCAAAATTGCTCCATTACTGAGAAGCATATATTTTTTAATTACCATAATGCTGAACCTCTTTTATGTATATATACTGCAGAAAATATATCCCAACGGTCACCTTTGACCATCTGAGATATGTGCAGCTTGGAGACTTAATACTTGGGTGTATGTGTATATATATATATATATATATATATATATATATATATATATATATATATATATATACATATATAATACATAATCCTATTTAAATTATATGATGGAATTATCCTCTTTTGGTAAATTATAGAACTGAATAACATATTATTTTAATATACTGTGTTATAAATAATATAAAAAAGCCGCTTTAAAATTTACATAAAAAATAAATTGTTATTTAATATACAGTTATATTTAACATCTTTTAAAATGATAATAATAAGATTTTTTTTTTTTTTTTTTTTTTGCATTTATACTGACGAAAAAAAAAAAAAAGTTCATTAATCACGACTAATAATATCAAGAAAATTGTATTGTGGTTGTTGAAGTTAAATAACTAGAACGTAAAGTTTTTCAGACATTAATACAGTGCTTATTGATTTGAAAGTCTTATAGTTTCAAAGCCATAGAGGATATTGATATACCATGACGGCAGCATGCAAAATGCAGTGTACAAAAAGCAGGCGGTTTGATTAATTTGAGACACCAAAAAATGGGAAATGCAAAAATATTATAGAAATAAAGACTGTTACCAAAGAGCAATATTTTCATATTGTAATAAATTTGATTGCATATGAAAATTTAGTGGTTTCAATGTGTTTTGCATATCATCGAATTTATTGCACATATGGAAAATGTTGCTTCTTGTGATCTTGTGAACTGAACTTGATAAATTAATTGAATGTTTGCATTGTATATTT
Organism: Ecdyonurus torrentis; assembly: GCA_949318235.1. Taxonomy (NCBI): domain Eukaryota; kingdom Metazoa; phylum Arthropoda; class Insecta; order Ephemeroptera; family Heptageniidae; genus Ecdyonurus; species Ecdyonurus torrentis. The sequence goes on along the minus strand of OX439128.1, from coordinate 16,155,751 downwards.
TAGGCGCGGATTTGATATATTCATATAATAATATATAACATTTATCCTATATACTACAGTAAAATATATAATACAAGAATACCCTTGGTTTATGATTTTCATATTTAAACCGTACATTTAGGTATATAATGGTTTACACAATATTTGTGTGTAATCTCTTAAATGAAAATGTGTATAATATAAATATGACAACTACTTTGGTATTGTATAATAAAAATTATATTTCTTAAATAATGAGTGTTTTTTTTATCATATTTTATTTTTCGTCATATATTAATTATTAATATTAATTAACATGAGTAAATTATGAAACTGCTTCACGCATATTTGCATTTTAATTTTAAGACATTGAATAAGAAATGACAGTAGTATACAGAATAAAATATTTCTTCACGTGTTTGTGTTTCAAGTCATTATAAATATATAAGAACGGGAAAAAACAGGGTTCTCATTGAAACACGTGATTTTGATTGACTAATAAAGGAACAACTGTTTTGATGCTTATGCTATAAGCGATTTTTCTCACATCTGCTTCCGTTTGAACGTACTGCGCTAGCGTAGTAAGTAGAAACGGACGTGGATGTGAGTGAAATCGCTTAAAGTTAGCCTCAAAACAGTTGTTCCTTTATAAGTCAATTAACATGATTTGATATTGTTTTATTTGCTGATCTTATAATATATCGTGCTTAGTCGGTTTCCTCTGCCTTGTTCTTAGAGGAGCTTCCTCCACAGCATTTGCGTAAATTACAGCGCATTTTCGCGTCATCTCCTACCTTGACTGTTCGAGTGCAGGCCACTAGCGTGGTGCAAGAGATGAGCAACAGGACGATGGGCAGTCCTGCCGCAAGAGCGAGCTCCAGTCGTGTTCGCTCCAAGTCGTGACGTGCGACAACAACATTGGAGTTCCGAGCGTGATAGAAACATTGGAAGCGAGATTCTCCGGTGTGGTTTCTACCATCACGGCCGTGGGTTTTAACGAAATCGCTGCATTCTCCTCGTAGCGTGTTCACGCAACCCTGATAATTACAAACATTAAAATTTATCAGCGTTAAAAATAAATTAATAATGACATTTCAATTGTTTTGCTAGTAACATTTAATTGCAGTTATTACTAATGAAACGAATTATTGTTGCATAACAAAAATGCAACAATTATTGCATTATTATTTAGCATTACAACGATATTCACATCGAAATTTTTTTAAATTAGAAACATTATGTTCCACTTTATTTGGAAAAGAATATTATATGAACGCTTAAAAAGTTTTACAAAATGTGCATAGAACAGACTTTCTTTATGATTTAAAAAAATAATAAGTGCGAGTCTGGATAGTGCGTAGGCTTGAATTCAACGATAATGTAAATTTTCTCAGTTTGCACTGTCAACTATACTGTACCTCCCAGTTGATGAGGAGCTGGCTGGAGTTGTAAATGACGAGATCTTGCTGCGCAGGAGGAAGCACTGGGTCATTGCGAAGTGCCTGAGCCTCTTCGAAGAGAGACCACAAGAAGGTAAAGTTCATGTAATGTGGTGGCAGCCGAGATTCTGGTACCACAGTACCTGAAATAATAAGCAACTGTGCTTATCTGAACTTTTTCAAAGTATGCAATTTGTTAAGCAGATACAACATGCGGGTTGCGGCAAATCAGGATACTATTAATATGTACCGCAACGAAATCATAAAATTTCACAACTATCCACTGAAATGCATTACTAAAATTGAAAGTTATTCATTTCGTTTCGGTACTTCATATACTTAAAAAAAAAGCTTTTATTTATTTGTTTATTTATTTATTTATTTATTTATTTATTTATTTATTTATTTATTTATTTATTTATTTATTTATTTATTTATTTATTTATTTATTTTGTTATCAGTACCATTGATGCAGTCCTCTGCATTAATGGACGACTGCGCAAAGTTTCGCACGGCCTTAATACATGCAGCCATCAGCACTCCTTTTTCCGGTGTCCAGATCACCGGTTCAATTTCTTCTGATTCTGCAGTTTCATTCGACGCTCCCATTAACGACGTGCTACAAACAATAAAGATGTATATTATTAAATTTAAATTATCACATTATTAAAGCTGTCTCAGCCTCCACATGGATGAGTGGGGCCACCTTTTCCCAACATTGCAGACTCTCCCTTGGAGACTTACTCTATACTTCTGCATGTTATTCTCAAGGTATAACGCTTTACAGCTCATCGCGCGATACCTTGCAAACGGGCAGAAATAGAGCCAGATCAACAAGCCAAGCAATGCCAGGCTGAGGCAATGTAATTTAATGTAATAACTATCATGTTTTATTTATTTATACTGCAGTGAAATATATGTCCGTGTATATATATATATAATATATATTATACACACACATTATATTATATTCACAACACACGTATATTGTTGGTGCGCAAATTATAAGTGAACATTTGGTTAGTGGTTTAATGGATTAGCTCTTAATTTACATTTAATCGTAAGTAGCCCCTTAAAATAATAATAATATACTCTATTACTACCATTACTGAATGGACCACTTGCAATAAAATGTTTGTAATTGTTGCAAAAAGGGAAAATGATTTTTAATTTTTTTTTTGTAAGAAATGCATTAAGAAAATTTCAAATTAATTTAAAAAGTACGCTCATTGCAAGTGGTCCATTGCTAGGTCAAACAGTAAGTTTATTTTTCGTATTGTCTCAATTTATATTCCGTATCTATAGCCATAAGATTTAGAGATTATGGTCAGCGCATTCTAATCAAATTAATCTTTCAGGCCATATATTTTGCATTTCAATTATAATACCAAAACATCGTGCATTTATAATACCAAAACATCGTGCATTTATAATATAATCATAGTCTTTTATCATTGCATAAAATTCTGAGTTGAGAAATGTTCATTTTTCGGGTTTTGATTTTTCTATTTTGACCACAACTAGTTCTGGTCAAAATTCAAAGACCAAAACTAGATATAAATGTTTACACCGGGTTTTGCTTTTTGCAAAATGCTCAAAACTAGTATGGATCAAAATTTCGTGACCAAAAGCCGAAATAAAGTGGCATTCCGGGTTTTGGCAAAAAGTGACGAACCAAAAGCCGAAATGAGCAAAAATACCTAGTTTGGGTCAATTTCGGGTTTTGATGCTGACATATATATATATATATATATATATATATATATATATATATATATATATATATATATATATATATATATATATATATGTATGTATGTATATATATATATATATATATTATATATATATATATATTATATATATATATATATATATATATATATATATATATATATATATATATATATGCAGATTTGTTTAGAACGCAGATTTGTACATTTATTGGAGAGTAAAATAATAAGGTATCAAGTATCAAAGAAGTCTATAAAATGTAACGCTTGTATGAATATCGTATATACGTGCAATTTGCAGGTTGCCAAGAAGCTGACTGTGACGTGTACTGTACCTGTTTAGTTTTACTGCTCGTGCACACTCAGCGGCTACTACATTGTCTCCATGCAGCAGCAACACGTTCACGCCTGATGTGGTAATTCGTGGGCAGTAACGATCACACGGGATTGGCCATTTGCGAATCTGACGACATCGGCTTCGATGGCACTCGAAAAAACCATTCAGTTTCAGATTATCCTGTTGCAGAAAACATGAATTTTTAATTAAGTCAAGATATTATAGTATTATGAAGCTGTATTTTATTAATTTAGAGACTAATTGTATTTATTAAAGTATCTTGAAAATGCATGTCATTTCAATGTTATTTTTATTATAACTATAATAGAGCTAATATATTCCATGTTTTTGGGAACGCTTAAAAGCACAAATTATCTCAACTCATCATGTCATGTATTAAATATTAAATCTTGTCTAAAAGCCAAGAGTCATGATATTTTATGCAGTATGTTAAAAAAAAGATAATATAATAATAAAAAAAATACTGTATAAATATTATTTTATTTTGGCATTTTTATGCACTTTAAGCTTATTCACTTCTTTTTTTATTGTTTATTATTTTACATTAAGTGCAGAAATCATAATTTTTTTGTTTCAAAAGCATTTTTCTAATTTTATTTGACCTTTTCAATATACCCATATATATATATATATATATATATATATATATATATATATATATATATATATATATATATATATATATATATTATATATATATAAAATTATGCATTATTTCAATATATCTACCTTTCACTGTTGTTGATGAAAAAATATTAAATTTTAGTATTATTTTTTTGAACCAATAATGTAAAGGTTAACTGATTCTTAAATTTTTATTTTTTTTTATTTTTTATTTTTTTTTTTTTAATACGAATGAGGCCCCACGCACGCCGCATTCAGTAACGGACATCCATTACAATGGTTCAACAATATTTACTAAATTTACTGTATACATGAAACTATATGCATGACGACATGCATATACCTACATATATATTAACATTGCCCTGGTCTGTGATACTTATAATAACCTAACTTCTTCTATAATAATTTAGTTAGACGATATTAATAGAAAAGTAATTCAAAATCTATATTTATAGTCCCTCGTAAAGTTGTAACATCAATTTATAGCGTAATAAAAGCAGCGATGAGTAAATAACATGTTACCGTAGAAAATGATTGGATAGAGGAAATTACTTTTTCGGCGTCAATAATGCTGCCATCAGCTACGGCACGACAATGGTAAATTTCCGATAGATTTGCGCAGTGACCTCGCTTGCAGCCAAACACTCCGGAGATAGCTTCGCATTCACCGTCCTGATTGCAATTGTAGCGTCGTAACGAGTCCTCGTCCGCGGCAGGACATGCCACGTCACCTGAGCGAGTGCAGTTCTCCAGTCTGAAAGCAATACTTAGCGTCAATTTTTCATGTCTTACAAAATATAATTATAATTATACGTAAATAATACTAAAAACGAAGGAAAATTTATAGTTTACTCGTTTTACATAGTTTATATTGATCGATATTTATAATAAAAAATACACAAATAGTTCGAAAAAATATAAAATGAATTTATATGACATTTTAGCTTTTACGATTTAAAAGCACAATAATTACCTAAAAAGTTGTAGACAAAGTTCCACTTTTGCTTCAAAAGTGGAGGAAAAATGTTACACAATTCTTATTATTAAAATAATTGACGAGAAACAACTGTTTGCTGCCCGTAAACCTCGTTTTCTGCTATACTAAAATGACGATCAACTATTGATATTTAAATGTATTGCGCATTTTTTGTGTGTGAAAGAAAACAGTGTTTACACACAACACTATTATAGTATTTAATGGAAAAAATATGATCTGCCATCAAACACAATTGTTATTCTATTACATTAAACAATTATTATTGTACATCTGACAACATAATTATTATTGTTATACATTATATATCATGTATTAATTACTATGAACAGGTACATTATCAGATTACGAGCAATGGAAGTTATTGGTTTAAAAATTCTTAAAAAATTTCTATGGCACGTTAAAGTATTTCTAGTATTTCTCATTTAAATTTCTCCAGAATCGGTGGAGTAGTTTTCTGAAAAAAAAAAAAACAATATATATATATATATATATATATATATATATATATATATATATATATATATATATATATATATATATAATATATACAATAAAAGTGTTTTTCCTCATGAGCGTAATGTTAAATTAGGGGACCCTTAGCTTTCCCCGCACGCTATACCGATAAGCTCCATTAAAAATAATTTTTTGGATAAAGTTTATAATATATATATTATAATATAAATATATATTGGTTTCCTGCAATTTATCCAACTGTAACAAGAAGTAAGAAAAGAGATAATAAAAAATTCACAAGCTGTGTAAACACATAAGCTGCTTTATCTAAAATTTATTGATATAAATCAATAAAAATGGCGTTTTATTATTAAGTTTTCTATTTGTTTGGGTATTTAAAAGAAGAAGAAATAAAAACTACAAAGGTCCTCTAAGTATAATTAAAATGCATTGAGCTGGAAATGCAGCTGGCATTACGCAAGAGCAGAATAAAACTGCAGTGGAGGTCACAACTAACTTACTGGCTGCTTCATGCGAATCGGCGCCATTTCTCCATGAATAATAAATGCATTCTTTCTATAACTGTACAAGTTGGGTCGATAAATTGCACAATGTTTCTATATATTATTTGATTGTTTCATTATTGCATGTCTCTTATAAAAAAAAATATATATATATATATATATATATATATATATATATATATATATATATATATTATATATATATATATATATATATATATATACTGAACATGAATTCACTTTTTAAGTAGCATTATTATATAAGAAATGAAAAATGAAAGGATACTGTGTGAACGTGGAATAAAACTATAGCGTTATATATATATATATATATATATATATATATATATATTTTTTTTTTTTTTTTTTTTTTTTTTTTTTTTTGCATGTAGACTAAATATATTAATGCATCAAATTCCACCAATTTTTATATCTTGAATTTTATTTACTCATTATTATTATATTTGTTATTGGTGTTTGAAAAGCACATCAAAAGCGTTACCTGATGTTTGAGCCGTTATTTCTGACGACGACATGAATCTGGGGACAGGGTGAGGAGCTCTTTGTGAGACACCATTCTCCGCAGGAGGTCCACGAACTGCAGTTATTGCCCGTCGTGTTGGTCTCCTTGGTCTGGCATACGGCAGGCACGGGTTCGAGTCCCGCTGCCAAGGTTCGCTGAGCCGGCATGTACACGGCCACTGCTAGGTAGACGAGGGCGACACAACTCAACACCGCAGTCAGTTGACATACGCAAATTCCCGCACAAATACGACGATCTTGCTCTGGCACGATGCGAGGGGCTCGCGACTTGCGTCCCATCCTCACTCTTTACTTCTGTTTTTTCTTGCCACCAGTCACGCTGGAAATTACAGAAGTAAGAGCGTCATTACAGCAATAATGTGTATATTTTTTAAATAGCTGCATTTAAAAAGGAAGCTAAATAACATCATTTTTATAATTTAATCATAGTAAAATCTTGAACTGGAACTATAATAGCTGCACACTGCATCTTTCGTTAACAGAATAAACTTATTTAAATTATTTATAATGACTGTTATTAAAAGTTTGTGTTATTCTCTTCCTTAGTTCTGCATGATAGGATAATATTTCATAAAAGTGCGATAACACTTAACAGTCTACTTTTTAGTTGACATATTTAAAAACTTGACTCAGAATAATTTAAAGCATAGTGTGCTGAAGAAACATTAAAAATATATATAAAAAAATTCTTGACGCTTATTATTATGTCCTTGAAGTCATTGACCTACATTAAAGTCGTCATCAGTCTACCAGTTGCGCAAAAAAGAAAAAAGAAAAAAAGAAAAAAAAGCATAAAAGCTTCGCACGGCGCCTCTAGCGAGAGCAATTACCACATCAACCCATTACATCATTTTAATTTGAAGATTCTCATTACCCTAAATACTCAACAGAAAATTGTTCATTTTGTAGAACAATAGCGCAATTACTTCAGTATTTATCAGCAAATTATAGTGTATTAATATTTTCTCTATTCTATAAGCTGGGAATGAAAGTGGCGCTTGTCTTTATATTGCGATCGATGTGAGGAGGAAAAATAGAAGTATAGTTCTACTTTCGAGATGTGCACACGAGAATGAGGGGCGGTGCCGACTTTCAATACTTACAGGTGGGCATACACGCCCTTTCACGTTCTATAACACTGAAAAAACAAAACTTTAAGTTTATAATGAAAATTTAGTTATAAATAATTGAAGGTAGAAAAGTTCTTGTTTTTTATGTAAATAATATACATAAAAAAAATTATTGAAATATCTTATTTTATAGAACATTAATTATCAGTAGAAAGAGAAAGAAACTCAAAAAATTTTGGATTTGAAAGCTTATAATTATCTAACACATCTAACACACACACATATATATATATATATATATATATATATATATATATATATATATATATATATATATATATATATATATATATATATATATATATATATATATATATATATATATACATACATATGTGTGTGTGTGTGTGTGTGTGTGTGTTTCGGTTCGATGGTGTTTTTAAATGTAAATTGGATGCATACGTATAACTATATAATATTAAGATATGCAGCTCTAATGGCCTGTTATCACAAGGAGCAATTACTTGCATAGTGTGATAAATTTGAATGCATAAAAATTTAATAGTTTTATTGTATGCAATCAATTTTTTGGCACCTTGAAAATATTGTTCCATATAAAATAAACAGACTATTATTTATTGTTATTTAAAAGTAATTTTGAAAAATTATTGCTTAAAAGTATAAGAAAATAAAAACTCCCTCATAAACCCTTAGATAAAAAAGTATGTAAAAAATTTTTACTGAGGTTTTACCAACGTAATTTGTGTTTTATGTTTAAACGATTGTCAACTTCAAAATTATTGTCTTTTTTTACTAGCTTAGAACTTGTATTTAAAAATCAAAATTTGAAGCAATTTTTTTTTAACAAAAGTATGCAGGTAACCTCTATGATACATATTTCCATGAATAATTTCATATAGACAAGTAATGTACTTTAAATATTTCAACAACAAACGTTGTTTTATTTTTATATACATATTGAATGCTTATATGCTATTACAGTTAGGTGAATTATATAAAGTAAAGTTAATTAAATAAAGCTGCTTTAGTATTATACGTATTACAAAATACTAAAAAAAATACGCCTTACTTAGAGTCTCCCTAGGGATAGTCTGACATGCAATACATTCAGAGTCGACTCTTTATTATACTTTGTCCCTCAACATCGTATGCGTAATAATATCATGTCTACAACAAAATTATTGATTTTATATTGCATCAAACCTATAGAACTGCTTTTAGAAATTCAATTATAACGTCAAGCTGGTATTAAATCAATTATCAACTACTATCAATATTTATGTTAACTTTTGCTTAATATATTCTGTTTTATATTAAAAGCTATGTTTCCTATTTTTTTCTTTGCATGAAGAATTATAATAATATTATTATTTGCGTATACACAGTACTGTGTTGCGTGTACTTTATAAATATATTTAAAATTCTTTAATGAAATGTGGAAAAAAAAAATCTCATTAATAAAAGTGCTAGATCAAAATAATATTGAATTCAGTTTCATTGCAAATTATACAACTTTATGTCTCCTAATAATTAACTGATACACCATGCACTGTATCTTAATATTACGTATATCGTAAGAATCATAGCCTAATTAAACTGTATAGATTAATGGTGCTAAAAAAAATAGGAGGAGGAGAAGGAAAAAGGAACAAGAAAGTATGATGGCATTATAATTCTAATATTTTGCTTACAAAACAACAATAACAAAATTAATAAATTAGATCGTATATCACGCACGCTATATCCCGATAAACATCACCATAATATGTACACTTCACTAAAAAGCAACACACTTGTTGAACATTAACAAAAATAATATTATAATGAGCGAACGTGTCAAGTTATAATTAAAAAATAATAGTTTTTTAATATTGTGTTTTATTATTAAAGTATGATAATGATACTAATTATGCTTTTTTCTAATATTATATGCAACTGAATTATGCTTGCACTCAAAATTGCATACGCATCTTGCTAGCAATTACTGTAACAATTAACTTACCTGTGTGTTTATTTGACTTTTGTTTAACAATTATTATTAAAAGTATAGAAAGTACTGGAGCTCTGGGTCTGCCCAGATTCTCGCTCCCCTCGTTCCGTCTCACTCTCGCACGCGCCTCGCTTGCTCGTTTGCTCGTTGCCTTGCTGCTGGCTCACTTGCTGTTTTCCGGATTGATCCTCCCGCACACCGCACGTTCTCCACCTTAAAATACGCATGCGTAAGTTTATCCCTTTCTCATCCCTTTATAGTTTAGTGCGATGACCTTTTTTTTTATTTTTATTTTTTTAATACTGATATAAACAAAATATAGCTACAAAAATAAATAGAGATATATTATTCGTTCTCATTATACTACTCCTTTGAAAGAATTTATTACACATGCTGCTGCAGGCATATATTTTGTTTCAATTCAACCTAAATAGCACAGACAAACTGATATTGACTTTGTGCTGGTTTTCAAATAAAATAAATTTGCAAAATAAATATAGAGATTTTAAAACATTGTACAATAAGAGGCAAGGTTTCTATTAGTTTATAATTTCAAGAAAAAAAAATCATTTATTTATAATAATTTAATAATATATTATAATAAAACTGTTTACATAATTATATACCTTAATTAATAATTCCAATTGGGGAGAGAGAGAGAGAGAGAAAACGAGAGAAAGTATATAACATATGATAAGATCTTTATTTGATTTCTTTTATAACTCGATCCTCATTACATACACACACACACAACTCATTATAACGTGCGTACGTATATATAGCATGATTAATACGCCGTAAAAATAGTTAAATATATTTATAATTAAAAAAATGTATACAATTATGTAATATAAAAGTTATAAATTAATACTAAATAATAATTGGGTGATTTCAAGCTTGCGCTTCGATACCATACCTGAGCAGTAAATAACATTGACCAGTATGTGGTATGTGCGGGAAAAAAGCCTTTTTTTTTTTTTTTTTTTGCAATATTGCAATAATATATATAAAAAAAATAACAAATATTCCTCGCATCGGAACTAAATACTTTTTGTTGCATAATAAAATGCTTATTAATGAACTATAATGAACTGTTGACACCCAAAATAAAATAATAACATTAGAAACATTACCCGAGAAAAATACCAAAAAATCGGGCAATGCATTTGTCAGTGTCTGCTCAAGCATAATTTTTTTACACTCCAAATTACTTAGAAACTTAAATAGTTTGCAACCCGCGTAACTTTTGCGTTTAAAAAGTTGCCTTAATCGTAGGAGCTTTTATCTCTGCTCGGTGTAATAACAAAAATAAAAAGAGAATATCTTAAAAAATAACTAATAAAAAGTTTTTGAGGTGTTTATTGAGATACGTATCAACTGATTTTGCTTTTATATATATCTTTCACCGGACCATGCGTCGCTTGGCCAAAAATTCAGCCAAACTATTATTTACTGCTGCCCATATGCTGCTGCCCTTTACAAACAGCCTTTAAATAATGCGCGCAAAATTAAGTCTTCGTCTTCTCAGCTGCTCAAGGCAGCGTTGCCAAATATCCAAACAATCTGTTCGATTCGATGCGAGACCGCGTTTACGGCCATGGTGTTATGTAATCATCTATATTTTCGCGGTTTTCTGGATATTATGTTGTATCAAGTTAATTGTCTGTGTATTTGCGTCAGATCTAATTGTAAGTGACATTTACATATTATTGCTTATTTTATTGAACTTTATAATGCATGTATGTATGTACATATGCATATAAATCTTGTCGAGTGAAAAACCTTTTTTCAGAGTGGTAGCTGGTCCATATTATATGTACCTATTCATACATGTAGCATAATTATACATAATCCTACCCATATACAGACCATACATAATATACATACTATCTGCATGCACATTATATGATAATACATATGTGATGTAAATTATATTTTATTTACTTCCTTTTGGTCTTATAAAAATAATAGATTTGCCGACACTCACCGACACTGACACCTCACCAAAAACAAATATGTATGTGTACAGCATATTCAAAATGACCAGATTTATGCAAGTGTGAAATTTATTGATATATTATAGTATTTATATCAAATTTTTATTTCAGATTTCTGTCATGAGTAAGAGAAAATCATCAACTCAAGTCAGAGGACTTGATAAGAAGCTGAAAATCTTGCCAGCTTCAGAATCATCTGGCAGATCCACACGAAGCAGTCGTTCTCAAGCTCAACAACGTATTAAGGCACAAGTTGCTGATAATTCGTCAGAGAGTGAGAGTAGCGATGATGACTTCGTCTTACCTAGCCAACCCGCAGACACAGGTACTGTTGTCAAGCCTGTCAATAGTTTCCTCTCCGACAGTAGCTCAGAGGAAGAGCAAGACATTCCTCCAGTACGCAACAAAGCTACGAAGAAAAGAAAGGTGACTCAGAAACAAGAAGACAGCTCTTCTGAAAGTAGTTCAAGTTACTTTGAACAACCTCGAATGTCAAATGGTAAAGGACCATCTACCAGTAATGCAGATTCATTTGAAGCCATTGAGAAAAACATTCTTACTGGTGTAAGTAGACTCAGCGATTTAGAGGATTCTGATTTGGAAGATGTAAAACCACCTGTAGAAATAATTCCTACTCATGTGCTTTTTCCATCACTAATAACTAATGACTGCAATGAAAGCCCAGAAGCAAGAGGCAATAGAACAACAACTAAAAGTAAATTGAAGTCAAGGTCCAGGAAAGTACCAACTGTCAAGGATGAAAAATCATCCAATGAAGTTGCCATGCTTGATGTGTCTGAGTTGTTGGCTCTTGGAGAATCTCAGACTTCTAAATCTCCTGAAAATACAAAACCTGTAGCCAAACAAGAAGAGAAGAAGCCTAAGAGAAGTATTAAACAAAAACCTGATTCTTCTAAAAGCAAAAAGAAAACTTCACATTCTTCCGAAGCAAGTTCTAAGCCTCCATTGCAGAAAAAGACTGGTCGTGAAATTTTGTCAGAGTCTGAGGATGGCTCTGACTGGGAAGAAGTGGATCATATTGATTTGAAGGATGTCAAACATGCTGTCATACCCAAGGAAGGAGTACAAGTGACAATACAGCTCCCTGATATTATGCGAAGAAGAAAGAAAAAGCAATTTGATATGGAAGCTTGCATTAAGAGACGAATGAATCAAATAAAGAGAGAGAACCAAGTTCTTGTACACAAAGTAAGTTTATTGTGTTGGATTGGACATGGTATGTATCTCAACACATTATTAAATTCTCCAGCCTTGATGGGATGTGCATTATCTCTCATTCCCTCACAACATTGCTATCCACCTAAGCAGGTAGATCTTAAATATCTGGAGAAAATAACACAGTGGTTCAAAAAATACGTAGTAATTTTAAATGAAGAAGAACCAATAAATAAAACACTGCAAGAAATTCTAGAAGAATGTTTTGAAAGTAAAAAAGCTTACAGCAAGAGGATTTTAGTGTTGCTCTTTATATGTATGCTTCGTTCGTTAGGAGTTAAGTCACGACTTGTTCTTTCTTTTCAACCTCTACCACTTAAACCTAGTTCAGAAGAACTGTTAAGTATAAAGAAAGCTGATGAGCCTTCTTCAAGTATGGCAGGTAAATCAACTGAGAATAAAAATAAGTCCAAGGAAGCTTCAGAAGACAAGAAATCACCTACAAGCAAGAAAACCTCTTTGCCAATTAAAAATTCAGCAAAAGGACCTGCTGTTAAATCTGAAAAAACTTCCAAGTATTTTCCTGCTAAGTCAGCAGATGCAAAACCTAATAACACTTCAGAAAACAAACACAAGAGTATTAGTGAAAAGTTATCAAATAAAAAGGTGGAGTTACTTGAAAGTAAGAACCATTCACCTACAAAAACTGGTCTAGCAGGTAAACATCTTGATGGTAAGAAGCCCAATCCAGAATCCAGTTTTTCTAGAAAAGCAACTGCTAGCACACCAAGTAGAAGTGATAAAAGCAAGTCACATGACAGTCCTTATAAATCTAAGGACAATTCCAAATCTCCTTCTAAATCTCCAAATAAACCTGCCTCCTCCACAAGGAGTAAAACATCACAAAGAGACAAGAACAAAGCAAATGACACCCAGGACAAAAATAATGCTCCATCAAAAAGTTCAGAGAAACCAAAAGGTATAACATCAATAAGTGACAATAAGAGAGCAGCTGATGTTCAAGCCAACTCCAGACCTGTTAGAGGTCTCCGAGTCCGTCAACCCAGCAAATACAAAGATGAGTCAAGTGGGGAGTCAGGAGATGAACGTAAAAATTCTAAATCTAAGAGAGCAAGATCCAGCCTTTCAAAGAAGACGCCCCAGGAATTAAAAAACTCTGAGAGTGACTTTGAGCCTGAAGTTATCACAATAAGAAAGAGCCAGGGAAAAGTTGTAGATTGTAAAGATCGCAGAGTTCTTTCATCTGATGAAGAAGTGAGCCGGTCGGCAGGAAAATCAAACAAAACTAAAATTGGAGTTGATATTTGGGCAGAGGTTTTTGTAGAGATGGAAGAGAAGTGGATATGTGTTGATCTGCCTAATGGTAAAGTGCATTGCATCTCGGAGCTATATGTAAGTATATAATACACATAAAATACAGTTTTATTAAAGTTAAGGATGGAGATACCAGCAAAGGCCTTACCACAGTAGAAGTTATATTGAGAGGTCTCATGTGGCACAGAGTTTAGGTATATAATGTTTGTATACGTAACCGAGAGCTTTTGTCATCACAATAACATTATCAATCAAAGCAGAGATTTACTTGAGCACATCGTAGAGTAGGGTGTAGGCTTGAGTAAAAGATTAAAAACACTAAGTACATAAATCTCTGCTTTGATTGATAATGTCATTACCATGACAAAAGCTCTCAGCTATACAGACATTATGTACACTGCTCCCAAATAAATCTGACCACAGCATTCATGTCTCCATATGTTAAATACAGTATATGGAGAAACTTTAACACAATCGGTCAGATTTATTTGTAAGGAGTGTACCTAAACTCCCAGTAAACCACAGTTTTTTCACATGTACATTGCAAGTACTTTTCCGATGGAAGAATGTCAGTACCAGTGACGTCACATGAGCTGGGAGTGACACTCTTACATCGGAAAAGTACTTGCAAACTACTTGTGAAAAGCTGTGGTTTACTGGGCTCTGTACTATGTAAAACCTTGATCTCTCCATAGAACTTATACTGTGGTAAAGCTCTTGCTGGTATTTCTATCTGTTACTTTATCCTATAACATTGATGGTTTTCCTTAAATTGAATAAAGTACAGTCGTTATATCAAAATGTTATACCAATATTGCAGTTGGTTCATATATTAGAAGTTAATAAAAGGAAAATACTGTAATAATCATATAAAACAGTAGGTAGAGAAAAGAGCATGTTGAATTAAAAATTAATAAAACACAAAGATTCTCTAATTTATATATACGTATAGCAAATTGAGACTTGGGACAAAATGTTCAACACGAGTAATAGATAAAATAGATGTTAAAGAATTGGGATTCTGTGTCAAGATACAATATTATTTTTAGTATCTCACGTTCTCACTAGATCATAGGCACAGTAATATAAAACAGCATCATCAGATTTACTAAGTCATGGCCTTAGACCAGTTTTGTCCTTACAGCAGTTTTGAATGAAACCAGTCTATACGGCCATGAGTAAGTCTGGTGCTGTTTTATAATCTTGTGCCTTTGATGTAATGTGAGATCATAAGATACTAGGTATACATGTATTACATTTTATTGACGCAGTATTCCTTTCCATTTAAAGTCTATTTAAACAAATAAAAAATATCTAGCACTCGTCTATGCTAGAACATTTGTTCCTAAATCCCAATTAACTAAATATTGAGAGAATCTTTGCGTTTACTGAATTTTCAATTCAACATGCTCTAATCTCTCCTACTATTTTCAATTATTATTTTTATTTTCAAATTTAAACATCTAATAAATTAAATCATTTTGACGTTATTGATTTAAACAATTACTTCAGTTCACTCAATGTGTGCTTCTTATTGTTGACAGTCTAAAGCTACGTCCCCTGTGAGATATGTGGTTGCCTTTGGCATAGACTCAAGTGTGAGAGATGTGACCAGGCGCTACTGCCCTCAGTACTACACCTCCACACGCAAGCAGAGAGTTGATGCAGATTGGTGGGAGTCTGCAATTAAACCTTTCTATGGTCGACGTACAGCATATGATAAAGAGGAAGAGGAGGAGTTTGACAAGCAGCTAGAGGACAGGCCTCTGCCAACCAGTGTTGGAGAGTAAGTACAAGTATTTCCTACAACTGCAGATCCATGCAATTTTTTATGGGTAGGAAAAGAGAGAAAGCGGACACAACTCAGGGTTTGTTTAAGACAATGTAAAAATACAGTTTAATAGCAAATAGTAGGAGAGATTAGAGCACATTAAATTGAGAATTAATAAAACGCAAAGATTCTCTAATTTATATACAGTAAATGGGGACTTGGGATCTAATAATGTTCTAGAGTAGACAAGTGCTAGTTTTTATTTTTTTTATTTTTATTATTATTTAAATAGACATTACAAGGATAGGGATGCTGTTTCAATAAAATATGATGTACCTAGTACTGTATCTCTCATTCTCACAATACCTCAAAGCTACAACACTATAAAACAGCGACAGACTTACTCATGGTCTTTGATCGGTTTCGTCCTTCACCTAGGACTCATCAGTAAGGCTCAGCAGAAAGCTGTGTATAGCTAGAAATGGCTCACACCACCTCTGAAGTAGCAAGTGGTAGTCCCAATGAACTATAAATTAGAAAATCTTTGCGTTTTATTAATTTTCATTCCAACTAATCTCTAATCTCTCCTACTACTTTCTATTATTATTATTTTAGCATCATGTATTACTGTATATCAACCACAATTATTTTTTCCTCATTTTTACATAAAATGTAGAAATACTATAATTTTTGGTACAGTACTTGCATAATATTACAGTTGAAATTAAGGAAAAGAAAATATTTTGGTTGAATATGTAATAAAATAAAAGGAAATGATATAGGAAAGGTGCAAGGTCCTAACCATAGTGAAGGAAGGCTGGTTTCATTTATATTTTCCTTTTAATGAATTGAATTTCACTTTATATGACATTCCAGCAGTTAACATACATATATTTAATATTACTGTATGTTTGTCTACTATGCAGGTACAAGAAGCACCCACTGTATGTGCTGAAGCGCCACTTGCTCAAGTTTGAGGCTCTGTACCCACCTGAGGCAGCCACAGTAGGCTTCATCAGAGGAGAGGCTGTGTACTCACGGGATTGTGTCTTCACTCTGCGCTCACGAGAAACTTGGATGAAGGAAGCAAAGATTGTGAAACCCAACCAGGAGCCATACAAGATTGTCAAAGCAAGGCCCAAGTATGACAGGGTAAGTGTCAAAATGCATGTACAATGTCGAGGGCTACGCGGCATTTCGGTACTTGTGCAATCTCCGCGGGTGCCTTTTTGGCACATGTGCAATCTACGCCACGCCTACTAATGGCACATCTGTACAGGCTAAGCGTATAAAGATGTTTCAAAAAAGGTGAGCGCGGAGAATACACATGTGCCAAAAAGGCACCCGCGGAGATTGCACTAGTACCGAAATGTCGCGTAGCCCTCGATGTGTTTGTGTATATCATGTGTCATGTGTGGTATGTTATACCTCTAGGAGGAGGAGGGGGGGTGACAGAAATACTCAGCATGTAATGAATATTTTCAAACTGTTAAAATAAATAAATGCACACAAATATTGTGGCAAATATTGACCCAATAATACATCAGGCATTCAATTTTGTAATCATTGTTATAAGCAGTAGTTTCATTGATTTGTTATATTATTGTGTATTTGCAGATGACAGGTCAGATGGTAACTGATAGACCTCTGGAAATATTTGGCCCCTGGCAAGTGGAGGATTACGTTCCACCCCCAGCTAAGGATGGCAAGGTGCCAAGGAATGAGTATGGCAATGTGGAGCTCTTCAAGCCAACAATGCTACCCAAGGGAGCTGTACACTTGCAACGTAAGTAGAAAATTCTTCCTGCTATACTAGCTATTTTTTAAACTGTTTATCATTCATAGGTAAAGAGCTTGAGTACAGTACTTATATCTAGAATGCATGCATTGGTATTGAGAATTTAACCTGTTCATGACTGAGTTTTTTGCTTGTCTCATAATGTTCAGCGCGTCATATGATGTGCTCCATTGTGAACGGCTTAAATTATTTCAAATTTGTTCTTCATATAGGCTATACATACAGTATATACAG
Source organism: Ecdyonurus torrentis (assembly GCA_949318235.1). Taxonomy (NCBI): domain Eukaryota; kingdom Metazoa; phylum Arthropoda; class Insecta; order Ephemeroptera; family Heptageniidae; genus Ecdyonurus; species Ecdyonurus torrentis. Next base: position 16,137,706 of record OX439128.1, on the reverse strand, counting down.
TACACTAACAATACAAGTGTTCCTGTTTCAGTTCCTGGCTTGAGTCGAGTGGCAAAGAAGCTGAATATTGACTGTGCTCCAGCTATGGTGGGATTTGACTTTCATGGTGGGTCCACACACCCACTCTTTGATGGCTTTGTTGTGTGTGAGGAGTTTAAAGATCTTCTGCTGGATGCTTATCGACAGGTAATAAAGCTAAATGTTCCTCTTAAAACAAGCTCTGTCATTATCTTCCGCTATATTGAGCTTTTGTATTGAAACTCTTTTAGTACAGTACAGTAATTTAGGAACATGAATCAACACAATTTTGAGGTTTAAAAAATGGACACTAATTGAATTTTTGTGTAAAAGTGGGTCTTGTTGCTAAATAAATTGCTGTTTAATTGCAGGAAGAGGAAGAGAAAGAAAAAAGACAAGAGGAGAAGCGAATGAAGAGAGTCTATGGCAATTGGAGGAAGTTGATCAATGGACTTCTCATTCGGGAAAGTTTGAAGAGAAAATACTCGCTTGGCCAGCCCCAGGGAACAAGTACAAGTAAGCCAGTTCTACCAGTTGAGAAGGCAGCTCCAGTGAAATCTAGAGCTAAACCCAAGCCTGGATATAAGAAAAAACAATCAAAAAGTACCAGTGAGAGTGAGTCTGACTCGGAATAAACCATTTGTATCCAGCACACTTGGTTATGGTGGATGGTAGTAAGCTTCAATGGTAGTTAGTTGTCACATTTAATGTGAACAGAGAGAGTAGAATTTTAATAACACAACAGCTCAAGTACTAAGCAGTAAGTTTTTACATTTTTATATTATATTCTAGTTCTTATTGTGGATTTATTTGTTGCTGGCAACTTAAATTTGAGCTGCATTATTTTTTCTTTTCCTATAATTATTATTAATATTTTCATTTTCATTCAATATATTATTCAATATTATAGTACACAGCTAGTATTTATTTTTATGCCTATAACCAATAATGCTTTATATTATGCTATATTATGCTTTATGCTGCAGTATTAAATTTTGATACAATAAATTAATTTCATGTTTGTGCTTTATATTATTATTATTTATGTTAAAAAAACTGCACAAAAAACTAAAACTTGTTAAAAATTACTGTATAACAATTGAATTCTACCTAAACTGCTTCATTGCTTGAATTATTAAAGGAATGAAAAGGAGAAGTCAACAAGTGCCTTTCTATAACAACAATTTCCATAGCAATAGGCAAAAATCTTGGTGGCACAGAATACAAAGATAAGAAGAAAAATATATATATATTCAGATTAATAAATTTTAGAGTCTGGAGCCTCTTTTCTCAACTGGCATGTATTGTAAGTGTACAAAGAGATTTATTGTTGGAATCTCTATAATATAATCAAAAAATTTCACATTGCTCTGGACATCATATAATGGAGTGGCACTTGTCTTCTATTCTTTCTATTGATAACATATCAAAATCACAATGATTTTAACTTTTCTTCAGATCAATATTATGATATTGGGGGAATTAATGCATTCTTTAGTAAAAATTGGTGTACAACAGGAAGTTCTGCTTTAAAAAGAGTTTGGGCATTTTTGTATTAACCATAAGCTATACAGCCTGGTAATTAAAATTATTAAGAGGCATTACCTATTGTAATATTAGTTAAATTTAAATATACACTGTATTGGTAAATTATTTTTAGTGCAGGAACTATAGTACAAAGAAATAATATGTGTAGTTTTATTTTAACATTCTCTATTGTACACACGGTTGTGATAATATATTTTACCATTCAAATTCTTGTGTTAAATTTCCAATGTTATTCGTATGTGAAAGAAAAAAAAAAACTGAATTGAAGGGGTAAAATATACTACACTACAATCATTTGTACATAATTTCAAATCAAATGTTCCTCCAATGGTATTTATACATAGGTTTACTAACAATCAGGTTGGCTCATAAAACTTACTGAAATGTATTGAGTTCAAATAGAAATAATACAATTATTATCTGATTCTAATAATAGTTTTCTGAGCTATATAACTATATAGCTACAAAACTTTACTCTCGTGTCAGTCTTTATATTAATTATTTATACATTGCCACCACTTATTGGAACATCATAAAATTGATTACTTGGCCTCTTGTGGAAATAATCTGTGTTCATGAAGACTTTTAATGGAAGTTTTAAGTCATAAGGCAAAATAGAGTTATTGTGATCACAATAGCTGTTGAGCCATAATACTGTATTAGTAGTTCTGTAAGACTGTTTTAATTTCTTTTCATTTTGATCAACCATCACACATAATTTATTCTTTAATATTTTATAATTTTAATTTCCATTACCTGTAAGTTCTGATCACATGGAGCAATAAAAATGATATTATATTATTAATAGCAGCAATATTTTTTACTGTTTTTCCAAAAAGTGAAATATGAAATATAATATATTATAGGCCTATATAATTTTTTTTTTAGAACTCTGCTAAAAAAACAAAATGTTAGCCATGTAAACTAGTGCACTATAAATTTGATTGTTCTTACTAAGTGAACAGATTATTAACTGTATATGTAAAATTAATAAACTACTTTTCAATATAAAATTATTTTTTAATTATTTTTAAAATCCAGTACTTTGTTAATAGTGACTTGGAGTTGCTGCGTGAAGACGTTCTTTTGTGATATGAGAATCACTCATCATTAGCAATTTTGCTGAGACTTGTGACAAAACTTTGAAGTCTATTACAAGTTAACTTATTTACAACTTAGGTTTAACCATGGGATTAAATATCTGGATTTTTTTTCTCGTTATTCTCATTAATCATATATAGCTGACTAAAACTATTTTCTTTCAACAAAATAATAAATGAAACAAAACAAAAAGATAACTTTTTTATAATTTTTATTCTGACAACACAATACATATTATATCTTTTGACAACAGATAATTATAAGATCATATTAGAAATAAAATAGTGATATTTATATATAATGCTCACATTTGTTTATAATAGAGATAAAATATAATAATAATATAATAGTAAAATGCACAAAAGCTAATAGTCTGTTAATAAAAGCAAAAATATAAGTCTATTAAAGTCATCAATAAAACAAACCAGGTATCACAAAAACCACACAAAAAAGACAAAGCTAAGTTTCGAAAGATATTTGAGCTCCCTGTTTTTGATAAAATTTTGTTTTCTTTAAGTGGATTTTATGATAATGGTATTATATTATATATTTTTTGTACCAGTTTCGATGTTACATATTTCTCCTCTCGTTCAGTGTTTCTCATTATGATCTTTGATCATCTTGAAAAAAAATTGGAGAATAATTAGAATAGATGACCTTTTAATTTTTTTTTTTCCCAGAGAAAAGTGGCTCACTCTCACTTTTCTTTGATCTGGGTCGTTCGCAGGGTAGGACTACAAAAGTTGACAACACAACACTTGAACATTTACTTATTCGATTTTTATATTCAAATCTTGCGTTTTCACAACTTTGAAGGAAATACTACTTTATGTAAACACTAAATTGATAATTAATATTAACAATCAAATGTTCACATTACCTAAAATAATATCATAAAACATTAATTGGATTTTAAAATCATAAAACTGTTTTATGTTATTATTTTCTTCTTCTAAAATTTGATAAGGATATTTGGTAACGCAGGGACTAATAATAATTAAAATCACAGTTTCTTACATTTACATGAAATTATATACTGGAAACAAAGAAAGAAAATTAAGATTTAATAATAAAATTTTTCATGTAACTGCATTTCATGTGACAATAAATATGTATAATTACATAGCAGAAAAAAAGTACTTGTGACTAGCATATTTTACACTCTGAAAAAAAAATCTAGTTAATGATTATAATTTTTTTTAAATTTAAAAATAATCCAGTTAGTTTTATTATTAATTAAACGGTTATAAATATTATATTCTTATAATAAAAAATGAAATTGTTAATGTGTGTTTTGCGTTTTTTTTTTTTTCTTTGTTAATTTCATATATATTTATATTGATGAAAAGGAATAATTATAATTTTTTAGTTTATATAACTTAAAAGAAAAAATATATTATAATAGTTATAACAAAAGACAAATAGTATAATAATCACAGCTTACAAGTAATTATATTAACTACTGTGAAGCAGAGAATTTGATATTTATATAAATTATTTAGCAAATATTATTTCTGCTACAGATGGATAATTTATATTCTTTGAATTTTTTTTATTTATTGAAAAAGATAATAAAATAAAATAAAAAAAGACAATTTTATGAAAATTGTTCAAATTATTTTATGTGTTGTGCATCACAATCTTAAAATTTATTTATTTTTATAAAAAAAAAAAATACCTTTTTAGCAACAATAATATATTTAGAAAAGAAAATGGCTTGTTATATATAAAGTTGCCTTAATTAAACTGTATTATTAAAATTGATATAAAAATGACGTCCACATAATTTACGTGTACGAAATATCTGATCTAATCGTATAATAGAAAAAAAAAAAGGTTTTTTTTTTAATTCTTTTTTGGATATGATTATTTCTCGCTGATGTTTAAGCCATTGAAAGAACACCAGCTCCCATGCCGTATCCGACTCCTTTAGGTCCATAACGTTTACCGTAGCATGATTTGCAGTAAATATTGCCATCTGGATTGTCATTGAGAGTGGTAGAATCCAGAGAACGGTTGCAGTCTCCGCAAGTAAAGCAGCGTCGGTGCCACATCTGTACAGACGAAACGATTGTAATAAATATGCAAATTATTAACATGAAATAGTAAGATCGTTTTGTTCTTCATGTGTATATATTTACGCTTAATTATTACTGTTCTTTTACAATATTTACTACATATTTTTACCTCTTTTTTAAATTAATATCTATTTTTTAATTATGAGGTACAGTAAAAAAAAAGAGAGTTTATCCGTCTGAATATATTCAGTTAAAAAGTTTCTCTCCTTTTTTTTTTTTTTTTTTTTTTTTTTTTTTTTGCATTAGAGTAAAAAATAGCAAAGAACTGATTTATGATATAAATTTATTCTTAACTACGATAGCTATTTTTTTATTACCTTGTTGCGACTGATCATCTGTTCCGCTGCATATACAGCGTAGCCACAACGTGGGCAACCTGTACCCTCGGGAGCCAAAGGACCTCCGATCCTGACATCAACCCTAAACAGCAGTAAATATTATATATATTTATATTATTTTTAAGTTAATGAGATTTTCAATTTTAGTATAGTAGTATTTATTATATTATTATTTTGCATGCAAAACCTAATGATACATTTATTATTGAACTTACGCGATAGTGGAATCTCCACTGCTAGAGAAGAGAGTGGGGGTGTGGCCGTAGCCGAATCCCTTAGGTCCCCATTTCCTGCCGTAGCATGACTTGCAATACACCTCACGATTGGGTCCATCACACGCCAGCACGGAGTCGAGGGGACGGTGACAATCAGCGCAATTGAAGCACTTCTTGTGCCACATCTGGAAACATTAATTAACGTAGTCAAAGTTTTTGCATCGAGTGCAATTCAGAATTTTACTAACAATCATTTCCTAACATAGTTATTTTTATACAAATATTAAAAGAAAAATATTATGAAAAAAAAAAATATATATATATAATATCAAGATTTTATATTTTTGAGAGCCCCTGTACAGTATGCAACATGTATGTTACATATGCCCGACTTATGGCCTAGCTACCAGGAGCTACAAAACTTACCGTGCCCTTGGCAAGCTGCTGTTCAGCTGCGAAAACCATTCCACCGCAGCGAGGGCAGCCTTGTCCCTTGGGAGCCATCAGCGATGTAGTGTCTGGGTTGTAGAATGGACGGTTCTGAGAAATTTGATCTTCACTGAAAGAATACAAAGACAGATTAACTACGTATACTTAATTCTCTAATGCAAGTTATGGTTTCCCACTTAAGAACTAGGATTTTTTTTAATGATATGTTATATTTATAAAAAATAAAATCATTTAAGAGTACTCACGTAAGTCCATCAGTCTGCAAGAATCCAGAGCCACATGCAAAGCCATATCCATGTGGTCCCCACTTCTTGCCGTAACAGGTCTTACAGTAGACATCCTTATCAGGTCCATCGCAGGCTAGGATTGAGTCCAGAGTCTTGGTGCAATCGCGGCACTTAAAGCACTTGCGATGCCACATCTAAATCATGCAATATAATAATTATTGTTGGATGAAAAATAAATAATATTTAAGTCAATAAATTTAAATTACTCGAATTATTAAGAAAAATCAATTGTATAAAAATACGAATTAATAAAAGTTTTGTTATTTAATTATTTTACCAAATTTTGATTTTGACGCCAACTAAAAGCTTTGTGAGGTAAAGAATTTATAGATACTTACGGCTCCCTTAGCAAGAACCTGCTCTGCCGCGTACACAGCTCCACCGCATCGAGGACAGCCCTGTCCCTTGGGCGCCAGAATTGCTTGGGTGTTAACCAAGGTAGTCTTTGGTGGAGGTGGAGCATCACTGCAAACAACATCGCAAAAAATTATAATCTCTGCATTTTATTATTATTCTATTTATTGATTCTATTTTTGAATTTATTCATATATTTTTATGCGAAAGGAAACTAAACTATATAATTAATAAACAATACCCTTACCCATTCATAACGTCACACTGCAAAGCTCCACCTCCCTGTCCGTAACCGTATCCTTTTGGTCCAAACTTCTTTCCGTAGCAAACTGTAAAATGTTAGCATGTTAAAACAAAATAATTAAGTGCAATCAATACTTGCATCACGAAACATTTTCTCAAGATACGTACTTTTTACATCCACACATCCCATCACAGTTATTTTACAGAATTAAACTTGCAATAAGTGCATGCCCAAGCATTCAATTTTTATTTTATATTGTGCATTGAGTAACAAAAGTAAAATTCATAATTCAGTATTTTTTTTATGCATCATGTTTCGAGCAAAACATCGATACACCAAAGTTCAAAATTAAAAATATGAAAAAATAATAAAAAAGAAAAAAAAAAAAACGAGCAGGAAATACATCCATGCTCCATAAAAAATATAACAAAGATGATCCCATGAACAGAAAATATTCATTCCGGGATAAAGTCACAAAATCCAATCGGAACTAGACAAGGAAAATTTATTTAAGATATAGCTTTTTATTTCAAAAATTGCATCGATATTTGCATCGAAGAAAAATGTTTTGAAAAAAATTTATTTATTTAAATTTTTATTTATTTATTTTTATTTGGATATTGTAGACGCACCTTTACAGTAAATATCCTTGTCAGGCCCCTCACAACAATTGACGGAGTCGAGGTTCTTGTTGCATTCACGGCACTTGAAGCATTCTTTGTGCCACGGCTTAAACAAGGGAGGACACACCAAAAATATAACAACAATCATAACAACATAAAACAGTTAAAATGTGCTAAAAAGAATAAAAGTGCATGAGGATAAAAAGACGATCATCATAACCCAAAGATAAAGTAAAAGGACGTTGGAACATGAATTTTGTTGCACCTTTTTTAGCTACTTGTTTCTGCCTGCTGGACCAACCTGGATCTCTCCCACCTATGTCCTCTTGTCGCTCTTTCATTGCTTGCAATATTGTAGGAAGCCATAAAAATGAACCATCTAACGGAGGAAAGAAGTGGAGGGAAAAGTTATATAATATATATATAATATTATCTTAAAAGTTTTATAATTTAATATGTAAGTTTTCAAGCAAGTAGGAATACTGAATTCTTTTCTAAATTTATCATTGCAAATTTAAAATATTTTATCTTATCTGTGTTATTTAATTTTATAATTGAATAAAATTATTGTTTACTGTCCCAAATTAGAGTTATAACACGTAGCAATGAGGGCCACCAAAAAAAAAATATATAATAGGGGTGATTATATTTCTCATTTTAAAGAGGACATTGTCCTGAATCGACTGATACGTGAATGGCTAATTTTTTTAGTTCATTAAGTTTATTTAATTAATTTTTGAAAATCCAAAAATGACGACACGGTCGGTAGCTTATGCATGTAGGCATACAAAAAAGTTACCAACCGTGATGTCATTTAGTGACTTTCAAAAATTGATTAAAATAATTAATGAACTCAAAAGACATAAATTCGCATATCTATCGATTCAGAACGATGTTGATACTTTTAGAATATGAAATAAAATTACCCCATAATTTTTTTAGTATTCCTCATTGTACACTATATAATAAATTTGATTCCATGTAGCTTTAACCTTTTTTAAATAAACACTTCATGCAATCAAAATCATTGCATATTAAAGTATAATTGGTTCGTGTAAACATGCCTTACTAAAACGATCATATAGTTTTATTATAATATAAAATATGATATATACATTTATTAAGTGAAATATTTTTTAACGTGCTTTAATTATGTTGACTTGATAATCGTACCTGACGAATGAGAAGCTCCCACATAACTACGTTTCTTTGGAAAAGGGTTGGGGGTACACCGAGGACAGAACTTGTAAGCATTAGCCCCCTATATACACACAGCAGCATCACGCACTAACATTTTATTTATAAAACATTTTACAGCACATTTATCTGTTATGTTATGTATAGCAGGCTTAATTGCTACTATTTAATTTAATATTTAACATTGGTATTTAATATTATAACTATATTCTACCATTTTTAAGTAGCCTATGCAAATTGGAACACTTTAAATATCATACTTTAATTTTATATAATATATACACAGTGACAATTAAAAATTAAATACTGTACTAAACTCTATTTTGGTAACGTGCATATATGAGTAATTTTTTTAAACCTTATACTTAATATTTATACCAAGAAATTTAAATTTAAGGCTCTATAAATTATAATTTTAAGAATAAATAATAAATTAATAAAAAATTAAAATTTTATGGCATTACATGGTAATATGTAATAAACTGCATTTATCTTGGAAAATTTTAATATATTCTTAGATTTATTATATTTTATTTCATTTGAAAATTAAATTGACCAGGTAAATGCAGTTGTAGGCAGATATAACAAGGTTCATGGAGTTAGACTCACCCGTCCCCTGGCGAGCATTTGCTCTGCGGCATACACCACTCCTCCACAACGAGGGCATCCCTCTCCCTCGGCAGCCTTGGCACGAGATTTCAGTGGCCCACCGGAAGAGTAGTGGTTATTCCTAAGCACCAATACGTGTTACTTTGTTGTCACAATCAAGTTTAATACACAAATATTGCAGTAAGTCTTAGAACAACAAGTAAATTAAATATAATGATCCAATCACAGTCATAAAAATTCATTAAGAAAGAAGACGAAGATTAAATATATATATATAATATGTTGTATATCAGCAAAAATTTCTAAGCTTTACTGCAATTTTTTTTTAAATTATATTATTTATATTATGTATAAAAACAGTACGTATGTATTACATTGCCAAATTTGAAATAGTGTTATAAATATATAAATATAAAAGCGTTGAAAAGAATTATGATATTAAAAATAAAGAAAAGTTGTAAAGAAGAAAATATTAGATTGATATTAATTATATTATTTGAAAGCTGAACTATATAAATATTTTTGTGTGAAGTTATGTTTTTTTTATCCACCCATGCAACCAGGGGCCCAAGAGGGCCCTCAGGTCAGTTAGGCGCGCGCGACGTTAGTTCTGCCAGTGAGAGAGCGAGCAAGAGAGTAGTGATCACTTGTGCTGAAAGAGGACCAACAATTTTTTTTAGAGGATATTTAGAAATTAATTAATAAAATATTATCGTCTGTATATTCAGCGACATAATATTGAGGGCCCTTTCCTTATCATTACATTTTTTTTTACAAGCAATTATTTAAAATGTTAACAGATTTTTCATAAAATGCACATAATGATTCTCTTTTTGTATTATTAAAATTTACAGTAAAATTTCCGCAGTAAAAAAAAAAAAAAAATCACATTTCCTTCAAGCTGCAATGTCTGAAATATAAAAACATGATTTAGAAATATATTTATTGTGAAAGTTTTTCATCGTCTGAAAAAAGAGTTTCAAAGAAAATTTAGTTCATAAAAAGGGCAACGATAGGGAAAAGTTTTGAAGAAAAAAAAATAGATAAAGGTAATTTGTAGGAGAGAATAGTGTGTTGTTAACAACTAACTAAAATTATAACTGTAGTGACTGTGTGTTAATGTATTATTTTACGATGGTTAGGACATTAAAAAGTTTTGTGTTTCTTTTGTTTATAAATAGCCATGCAAAATAGCGGCAAGTCGAAGCAAAAAAGCGACATGTTTATAAAAATTCAAATTTTTGAAGCTCACCATTTTCATTTGACGTAAGTTTGGGAACAGTTGAAACATATTAAATACTTAGGAAAAGGACTTTTTTTTAAAAAAAGAAACTTTGGTTTCAGCTTTAGTATTGTATTTTATATGTTCATTTTTTTTTTTAATTATTTTAGTTGTAACACTATATTATAATATTTGCGATTTAAATTAGGAACTTAAGATCCTAAGCTTTCTGCTCACAGCAGAAAACTCATGAATCGTGTGTGTACTTGGTTACAATACAATGAGACGTCAGCATGCAGACGAAGATAAAAAAAAAACTCGTTGATAAATTTTAAGATAAACTTTTTGATATAAGTAACGCACAAAAGACTTTAAAAAATCGCTTGCATGCAATAAAACGTAATCAAGCTATTTAACGATAAACGCCAATAATAAAGCTGAACCTGTGTAATCTTTACTCATTTAAAAAATAATCATAAATATTATTTCCAATTATATTTTTATTTTATAATTTTAAATTATAAACTTAATACAGAATTTGTGTTTTTTGAATGACTCACAAAAAATACTGACATACATTATAAGCAAATTTTTATATATTTTGTTTTTATAAAAATTTGTCTCTATTTCTAAATATAGCAAAAAAAATAAACTTAAAGTGAAACTCTGACGTGAATAGAGCAGTCTTGTTCTACACAACACTTAAGCACTGGTTTGGGTCAGGGCGGAGAAAACAATAATCTACTGATCAAGTCATGAGTTAGAAGTAAATAAGGCGATAAAGCATTAAATGGCATATTTTACCACATGAAGTTTGCATAGACTTAATAAATAAATTATTTAATAATTATAATGCTTGACCGCCAAAAGTAGTTGGGTATTTAATGGGCACAAATCTAAACAACATGAAGCCATAATTAATAAATTAATTAAAAAAATTTTCCTAGTATTATAATTCATAAAACTAGGAAATATCAACGAAGGAAGAGAATGGTCGGTTAATACAAAATTTAAATTTAAATTTAAAAAAAAAAGAGCACGCAGTGGATTTTTTTGTTTTGTTTTTTTGCGGCGAGTTGCGATCATCAGCCGACGCGTGCGTGCATCAGCAGCGGTAGCGTCAAGGTTGGTGTGTGTGAAGACTGCCGGCCGCACGATCCTCTCAAGTGCGTGTACTTTAGTTGCTGCGTTTTGGGAAAGAAAAAGGAGAAAAATAACGATTCATGCATTTATTCGGAATAAAATGTAATTATTTTACTGACTGAAGTTTTTGTAATGATTTTTCAAGTAGGTATTTCCAACTAAATGTAATAAAATAAGTGATACCAAAAAGTGTATAGGCCTATATATGTTTCCAAAACAGCCCGACGCAGAAGCCTTCCGGTAAGAAAAGAGCTTCTGCGAATTTTTATATAGCAGGTAAGCATTGTTTTAACTTTCCGGTAGCGTTCTTCCCAGAAAAATCAACAATTAAACTTTCTTACCACTACCTTATCGGAAATCTTCTGCGTTGGGCTTACAGATTGACAAACGAACTAACAACAAATGGTAACAAATTTCCTAAATAAACAATTATAAATACAATGAACGAATGTGTTAGTAACGTTTGCGCAAACTATAAACTAGAATAGTAATCCAGCTTACGTGTTGATATTGTACATTAGTCTTAGACTGAATAAATATGGTCAGTCTTTACATAAATTTCTTAATTCAATAAATATTTCACTAAAAAAAACATAAATATTTAAAAATTTATTGATTTTTTTTTATATATATATAAACAAAAAGTTCCAGACCAATAATTTCAAATTCTATAGATAAAAATAAGACTCGCAAATGTTGTTCTTGACATGCAAAGTACAATAAAAACACGCGTGATTGGGTTAGTTAATGTTTAGGAAAGAGGTACAACAAAGTTATGTGGGGACACACAGACACTTCAGTCACAACAGCGGAATGTGTAGATAAGGAATGGCCTTCAAGTAGTCGATCGTTGTCATGGTAATCAAAATATATCACTTTTTTCTGAATTTTATTTGCCCCTCTTGTCGCGATTATCAGTTTTTATATATTATTATTTTTTTTTTTAATAATTATTAGTGTTATATATACAACATTTTTTTTAATTAATTCGACCACGCACTGACCGAAATTATACAATTATGGTTATATTTTTTTTAAATAACTCAAAAACGTTTGAATATTTTCAAAGCATGCAACAAAATAATTTTTTAAGAAAGAAAATGTACACTTTAAGGAGGTCAAAAATATAAAAATTTCAGTTGAAAAATCATTAGCTTTAAAAAAAAAAAAAAAAAAAAAAAAAAAGTAGATACAAGTAAAATTATTGTTTTTGTTTAAAATATTTAGTATGAGGTAAAGTTTATATATTGATTTAATTTTTTTCTTTTTTTAGTTTATATAGGTATTTGATTTTATTTATTGCCGATATTTCACTTTAACCCTCAGTTTCAATCAATAGGTCAGTGTCGCAAACATAAGGTTTTGAGGAGTGCTGATAATATTCCATGCAGATGTAGTTTGTTATTAGTACTTTGTACGTTTAAACTTTTTTTTTCTGCGCTTACAAATTGCAGGTAATAATCTCCCTACAAGCTTCTTTGAATCGATTTTGGAATTACTAGTATTGCTTATGAGTATTTACATATTTACATAGAATTGAGAATTTAAACATAATAATGATAATCACCAAAAGTGTGATAAAGAATTAAAATAACTACTCTGAGATGTTATCTGCATAGAACATTGTGGTGTAACTCCGGTGGTGTGGGAGAGACGAAAGAAAGAAAGCGCGCGTGAGAGAAGATAAAATATAGATAATGAGAGAAATGACTGACCTTGGCGTCTCCTCCTTGTTCGCGAGGTGTTCACCGGTGTCCATACTAAGACATCCAGCGCCGCCGCCAAAGCCGTAGCCCTTGGGGCCAAACTTACGGGCGTGGCAGTTCTTGCAGAAAAGTTCTCCTTCGTGCTCTGTGCAGTTGGTAGAGTCAAGCATCTTGTTGCAGAGACCTGCATGTGGAGAAACACAAAAGTCAGGATTTAGCGATATTCTTAAAAACGGCTACTGTCAAGGGCTTAGCCTACGGATAATTTTGATTAGGTTAATTTATCTTTTTTTTTTTTTTCAATTCTTATATTAGAATTTTAAATTAAAATAAAAAATCATAAATTGGGATACCATTATAGGATAGGCAACCGTTAGGACACAGTTGTCATGCGGGTTGCATAAAAAAAAAGAAGTAAGGCGTTAAGAATATTTCGTGGTGATTTGAACGCGTGCAAATTGAGGTAATCAAACTCACCGCACTTGAAGCATCCCTTGTGGAACTTGAGACCTCCGGCGACGCGCTCTTCCGCCGCGTACACTGACTTGCCGCACTTGGGGCACTTGGGGTGCTCTACTGGCTTGAAAGGCATCTTATTTTTGGTGTGGGTCGCTTATGTCCTCTGCAAAACAAAATCAAAGCCGCATTATTAATAACTGTTTTTGCTTTCATGTAAAAATTATTAATTAAGCATATATATATTTAATGCTGAAATATAAGTCTTCAGAGCCTGCTAATAGGCTTCAAAGTTTAAATTGCTTACTTGTATTATTGCGTTGCTTTTGAAATTTAAATCTCACAATATCTAAATTTATAAAAAAGTTAACATAAAAATATCAAAGACTATGAAGTGAAAGTACACATACGTAACATGTTATAAGGAGGAATGCAGCGTAAAGTTTATTATGAAATGTCACCTCTGAGTAAAAAGAAGGGAGGGAGAAAAAAAGAGAGAAAGAGGGACATTTTGCTCCTCCATATTTGGCAGGAGTAATTTTTACTGCCCCTCCCAGCTATGTTGCTGGAAAGTAAGCTGGTCCCCTTGGCTTGGTATATGGACGAGGCGAAAGCTCACTCCAAGGCGTTCATAACGCGCTATGTTTAACCACAATGCGGCGCGTCGTGCAATGGAAATGCGCGTGGGAAGAAGCCCAGAATAGCATACCAGTTGCCAACCACTCACAGTACTAACTTTTAAGCTCACCAAATTTGGAGTGACGCCTATAATATCATCTCTAGGGTTCGTCAAAAAATTAAAATTATGACTTAAATACAAAAAGAAAAGTGAACAATTCAAACTTTTTAAAATTTATCTTGAAAAGTCAAGTAGCTGACAAGTCTACACATTGTTAGTCAAATATAACAATTTGGCATCAAATCAAAAATTTAATTGTTTCTTTTGAGATAAATTTACGATTTACTTTTACTTTTTAATTTTATTGTTTGTTATTTTTTTCTCACATATTATTTCCGAAATGTTATATGAATTTAATGTTTTTAAATAGATTTCATAAATTTAATTAATTACTCCATTATACCTAATAAATCGGTTAAGTTTTAATTTGAGAAAAAAAAAGTTAGATTAATAGTTGAGATTTTTATGTTCTCTTTAATCATGAGAAATGCTTAATTTTTGATAAATAATGTCCACAGGCTGTTACGAGTGGAAGTTAATCAGTTTACAGCGTTCGGCCGGTATCGAACGTCCTATCTAGGACTATCCAATGGGCGCTGTGTATTTTACTATAGCCAGAATGATTAACTAGTTATCTGTGTGACGGTTTGTTTAAAAACAGTAGAAGATGCACTGCTTCCTTCACTTTCAATTGATACAAAATGAATTCCATGAAGATGATTTAATTATTTTTAGTCAATAAAAGTGACACAGAATAATATTTCATTCAACGCAGAAGTAGTAATGTTTAATATCAAAATAATTTTCACTTAATTCACTTTAAAATGAAAAAAATTTAAAATCACAGAAATAAATTTCGATGCACCAAAAATCACTGTAAGCACCAAAAATAAAAATTAAGCCGTAGAAACTTACGAAGCCTTACCTGAAGACTAAGGGAAGATTTGCTCAGAGGTCGTCGGTTCGAGAAAATTAGAGATTTAGAAGTGTCGGTAGTGAGCACGACACTTGCACGGCTCGTAAGATTCACGTCGAGTGACTAGAGCTCGTCCCGTGCAAGCCTACTAGTTTTGGAAGAGATTTTGCACACGGCACCAAACTATGGATATGAATAGCTCAACGACTGTGATACAAACTTCTATTTGGAGAACATTGAAGAGAACAACCTCTTCTCTTTCTACTTTTTACTCTTTTTTTTTCTCCATCAAAAAATATTCTTAAGATGATGATTATATTCATCGTCATAATATATTCGAGTTCTTTCGAAAACGTCAAAGGTAGCGAGCAATGAGGAAGTCTACACAAAGTTAACCCCTAGGTTTGAATACGTCATTTGAAAGAGAAAAAGTAATAGATAAACTTGGCATAGGCAATTACCTTCAAAATTGACGTTATATTTAATAAAAGAAGAAATAAAAAATTTCAATTCCCAACCCTTTGCCGACTATGACATAATTTGTTTACATCCGATTTTCAATTGTCTTCTTGATTTCATGCAACTGCTACAAATTCAAAAAATTTAACGGCCAACGGCCGCCTTTCAACAATGTGATTGTTTGAAATTCAGAAGACAATTGAAAATCGAATGTAAACAAATGACGTCATAGTCGGCAAAGGGTTGGGAATTGAAATTTTTTATTTCTTCTTTTATTAAATAAAACGTCAATTTTCCAGGTAATTGCCTATGCCAAGTTTATCTACTACTTTTTCTCTTTTAAATGATGTATTCAAACCTAGGGGTTACCTTTGTGTAGACTTCCTCATTGATGACGTCACTGGCTATTGTTGAGGATGTAGAGATTTCGAGATGTTTCGCGAAGCTAATTTTAAATTCATAGTTCGCGTTTTTATGTAATTTACTATTGCATGCTAAAAATATTATTAGATATATTTTAAATTAATATTATAGATTCCAAATCAATATAAATTTCCAAAATAATGATTTTTTAAGTAGAGAATAAAAAAACAAATCTTTGAAATGAAGCACTAGAAAGAACTATTTGTTTCTTCTAGAAGGAAAAGAACAATGTTCAATCTATTTGTGATTTAAACAATTTTGTAAAAGAATCATTAAGAATGATAAGTTTATGCTGTCAGGCCCTGTTTACATGGACAAACAGTATTACTAATATGCAATTAATATGATTGCATACAAAAATGCATAAAAGCAATTGCATTTTCGTGACTTAAAATTTATTGTATAAAAATTAAAAAATTACACATAAATTGTGTAAAAAAAATCTATTTAACTTTTTAGTATTATTAACATGAATTTCAGGGAAGTGTTCTCTTCTGAAAATTCTATGGAATTGTTTTTTGAAAGTTTTTTTTTTTTTTTTTTTTTTTTTACTTTGTCTAATTTATCTATGATAAAAATCGAGAATATTCTTTATATATATATATTTTATACATAAACCTCATTTAAATGTAATTTGTTGAGTCTCTCACATTAATAACCACAAATTTGGAAGTAATAAAACTTATCATCACAAATATTTGTGTAATGCGATGATAGAGAACACCATCTGCATACCTAAATAAATAGAAATATTTCGTTTGATCTCAAAGTTTACTGATCTTTATGTTAACGTTACGCATGTTTGCAAAGGTGGTTTGTAGTTGAGTTTTGTACACTTGCTCGTTGGTTGGATACATTCGCATCTGATAAACGTGCTGTGGGTTTGCTTTGCATAAACCTTGACTAAAAAAAATGTAAACATTTCTGTTGTATGTATGCAAACAAAGTTTCAGTTTTACTTCAAAAGCTATGGTCTAAGAAGTAAATATTACAAATAAATAACTAAACAAAGTTATATAATAAATCAATATTATATTTATTAAGTAGATTTTAAATTATTTATTAATATAAGACTTTTAGAATAAGTTTTTACATTGTTGAAAATTTAGTAATCATATAAAAAATCCATTATAATCTCAAAATATTCACGATTGAAAAAATAATAAAAATAAAATTCATGCCTCTTGTTTCTTCTAGATGTTTTTTTTTTTTTTTTTACAGAGAGTACCTGCTATATTCATCGATACATTAAATTTTGCATTAAAAGTACTGAAACACGTCTGGCCCGCTTCTACACCTATATAACCGCTAAAATAAAATAAAAATAACACAATCATAAAGGAATAACACATAAATATATGTGTCCTAATAAACATAAAAAAAAACTAAATAAAATGAAGCTATATATTAAATGTTATGCTTAACTTTATTTACTTACAATACTGCATATTATAAGGTAAAATAAATAATACGATACATTAGATCCGATCATGTTTCATATACCAGGAAGCCCATATTTAATTATCATTATGAATACTTTTGTTTGACCACAGAAAATTAATTTCTAATGTACTTTGAAGTTAATAATGACTAATATTTGAATTTTATTGAATTTATTTTTTACCTGTGAATTTCAGCTAATTTGGTGAATTTGGTGGTATTTGCAAATTATAATAAAAATAATTATTTTATTTAAGAAACCTACACGGCTATTTTAGGTATAATAATAAATAATTTTTACGTAGAAAGCAAAAAAGGTACCAATATGAAATCATAAAACTGCAATACGTTATCCTTATGGGAAAATAGGAAAACCGGCAACATAGTGATATTTAAGAAGAAGAAAATTCTCCTCCTCTACCTCTCCTAATTGCTCACCGCTTTTTGCATGCTTTTGCATGCTGTTATGTTTCATGTTTTTGTGCATTTATATTGGTTTACAATATTTTCTTCCTGAGTATTATTCTAAAAATAAATAAAGCATTTTGAAAACTTTTTATATTACGAAAAAAAAAAAAAAAAAAAAACTACACGATGTAATAATTTCTAAACAATAATGCATGCAAGAATAATATTAAACTAATAAATCTCTGGATATTAAAATGATATTTAGTTGCGGTCAGAATTAAAAAAAAATCAATTTGAAATAACAATCTCAAATACGAAGTTTCAATACTTTAACAAATAACCTTGCTTGGTGATGAGAAGCAAGACTGCTCGGTTTTAAAACATCAAGATTTATGTTTGAAAAAATTGTAACATCAGTAAATATGTATTTATATTAGAGATCAAGTTTTTGGTTGTTTACTAGAACTTGGTGAGCGTCAACTTGGTCAAGAAATAAGACAGGATGAATTTGATATAACAGATAACAGGTATGAGGGGAATGGAGCACTGAAATAGCAGACAGGAGATGGGCATACAATGTTGCTTTTCTTTCTATTGTTGTGCAGTTTTATGATTTCATATCGGTACAAACCCACCTACATGGTTAAATTAAACGATTTTATGCCTCACTCTACTAGTATGCATAATATAAATTTTGTAGATTGCAGTGTTTTCACGCTAAGTAATATAACAATAATAGTAATAATATTGGTCAGAGTAATTAATAGTCATTCATGGAGCTTATCGATACAGCGCGCGGGAAAAGCTAAGGGTCTCCTAATATACTGTACAGTATATACTCGACTCAAAAAACCTGAGTTACCTGCCGTTCGACCTTTTACGGTATCGCCCAGCCGCACCCTTCTCCTCAAATGTGACAAAGGACGATACTTTAGGCATGCCCGATTTAAATCCACTGAGTTTTTTTGAGTCGAGTGTATATAATATATATGGAGAATTTGTAAATTTTGAGAAAACTACTGCATCGATTCCAGAAATATATGAATGAGGAATGCTAGACATACTTTTACCTATTTTATACATAAGAAAAGTTTAAGAAATTGTTAAAAGCAATAACCTCCGTTGTATCAAGTAGTGCACAATACAAGGTCGAAGGTCAAGATACTAATTGATGAATGGCGCGGCGAGATGTTTGTGATGAGAGTGATCAATTAATCAGAGCAAGTATTCCTCCGGTGAGTGTCTCGCTCGTGGTGAGTCAGCCCGCCGCCTCCGCTGTATGTTTACTGAGTGTGTGCCAAGTGCCAACACTGACAGAGTTATTTCGGGACGCTCGCTCATCAACGACGTAACGTAAACGAAACAAAGTTTACCATACCTAGCTGCATTACCACTTGCCTTCGCCGCACAAAATTGCTTCTTATCATAATTTATTATGAATATACTAAATATTCATAACAAAATTTACTGATACACATTTCTAAAATTTTATACTATCATATAAATATAATATAATATATAGAAGCCTTAATTAGATTATCAAGAATAAATAACTTATTTAAAATACTAGCTATCCACAACTTTATTTCTCAGCAATCGATGCATAGATTAAATATTGCAAAAGAAATTTCCAATTTTTCTAAAACTTAATTTTGGAAATAAAAAGATCCTCTCCCAAAACTATAAAGGATAATTTTTAAAAGCAATAATCATTAATAAGCTTGAAGAAAAGGTTCCATTTTTATGTAAGAATTCTCATGCTTAATTATGAATAAATTTACTGTTACATTAAATCAAAATTCTTATATATTTTTTTATTTATTATATATAATTATATATATATATATATATATATATATATATATATATATATATATATATATATATATATATATATATATATATATACGTATAAACAGTTTTGGTAAAATAGATTAAAAAAAAAGTAAAAATTTGCATGTTCATGCAAAGTATTGACAAATCACCTGAAGAAGAAAGTATTATACAATGCACTCTGCATGACCGAGAGTGAGGAGTGACACATATAATATATTATATAATTATACTGTAGGTCAAGTACTTGCATGAAAGCGAGAAATGTGCATTGAGCAGGTTCTTTCGTTATAGAGTATAGACTATAGAGTGTGGTTTTACTGGTAGAATAATGCTAGGTAGTTGAATACATCATATTATCATAATATTGAAGATAAATCAAGTTTTGCTTATTTTTATATGTTAAAACATCACATTTTGTAAAAAAATCATATAAATATACACTGTATATATATATATATATATATACACAGTACATATTATTCTATTAATTTAAATTCAAATTCCCAAGATTCACACCATTTATTTTGAAAAAGTATCTCATATTTCTAAATTCTAACCACAAGATGATGCCAGAGATGTCTATTTTAATGTTTTTTTAGTGACTTCTAACTAATCTAACCAGAGGGACCGGAGATAGATACGATATTATGAATGAGAATGCAATGAAGATTGATTTAATATTGTGATGAAATATAATTTTATTATAGAGTTTAAAAATATATTTCGATTGTGAAATTAATACTGCAGAGCATAGTACAGTATGTATAACACTTTTATAATTAGCAGAGTTAAAAAAAGAGGTTATTTATTATATACAAGCGTGGTAGTTATGGTTTAATTTTGGCTTGTTAAAGATCACGATGCTTTCTTATTGCTTAAGAAATTTTATTTCTGTGATGATATAAACATTCCTGAATGCCTTATTGTTTTATATTACTTTGCTATTGCTGTAATGCTATTCTTCTACAAAGTATATTATATACAAATATTAGGAATAAACAATTTTTATAACAGGAAAATGATATTTATTTTACTTTAATTGATTTAAAGGTTTTAATGAAGTATAGTTTCAAAATATTTTCTGTAACAAAGAATACAAAACTTATACAATGTTTGAAAACTATTTTAAAAATAGTATTCTTTGAAACTTAAATTAATTGAAATTCAAAAAGAGCTACCTTTTAAATTTTTAAATTTCAAGTCTCCTAAAAATGTAATGTCTAACTAATTTATCTTATTATTGTTCAAGTTTTAAAACTTAAATATCATTTTGGTGTACAAACATTTTCTCAATTTGTTTAACTTTTTTTTTTAACTTCGTGAATGTTACGTGAGCTAATTTTTTTTATTCAACTAAACTTTTCATCTGATTTCCTACGGAATGTATAAGATTCACGTAATCTTATGCTATGCAGGCTCTACGCCAGATTGTATGACAGCCAAGAAATCTCATAAACTGACTCATTATTGAGAATCTAATTCGTAATTGTTGATTTTGCGTATAATGTAAAGTGTATGTAAGCTAATGACAACTAGGACAACATTTATTTAAATTTAGTTTATGAAAACATATTGTTTGCCAGGCAGTGAAGTCAGTACGCTAATCTTAGAAAATATAATGTTTACTTTCAGACATAGTTGGGACATTGTATGACTCGCAATATTCTTCAATTACAATTATATAGAAAAAAAAAAAAAAAAAGACAATTTTAATAAATCTATTATTTATTTCTATAAACTTTTTTTTTATCATTCAATTGTCTGAAATTTTTAAGAAAGGGGACAAAATGATTTTTTTATCTCTACGTTCCTCTGTAGTCTGGCTCTCTTTTTTTAACACTAAAACTATTTCAAACAACATTACATTTTAGTTTTTTAAATCTATTTTTGCATAATATATTTATATTATTGTTAATACTGTAGTTGCTATAGCAACTATAAAAATAATATACGTATAGCAAAAACTTTTTTTTTTTTTTTTTTTTTACCTTACATTTTTGCTATCTTTTCACGATGATTTGAAATTTTTGATATAATAATCTTGCATGTATAAAGCTATCATTATATATAATATACGTACAGTATATAAAATATATTCTTTTCTTCTCTTGTTCTAACAGAGCAAATTTTTTTTTTTTTTTTTTTTTTAGTTATTGTGTACACTGTTTTATTATTTCAATATAATCACACACACACACACACACTCATTATTAGATATAATATATAATGTGTGTGCATGGTGTGTGTGTGTGTATTGTCATGATACGATCGTTATTGAGTTTGTCACAAATTTCAATTTGGCTAGATGAGTTGTTATTGTTTTGACTTTGATTTTATGGCCACGTGACTGTATCAGAGAGAGAGAGAGAGAGAGAGACAGAGAGAGAGAGAGAGAGAGAGAGAGAGAGAGAGAGAGAGAGAGAGAGAGAGAGAGAGAGAGAGAGAGAGAGAGACTAGACGGGGTGTCCAATGCAGCGGCCGGTAGACAGCTGGGGTCGCGAGTTCATGACTCACATGGTGTTGCGAGACAAGAGAGAGAAGAGAGAGAGAGAGAGAGAGAGAGAGAGAGAGAGAGAAAGCATATCTGCAGCAAGAAAAGTGATGTCGTGACGAGAACTCACACACATTATTTTCTCCTCATCTCTCTCTCTCTCTTTCTCTCTGAGTGTGAGGAGCTAATTCGAGGAACCATAAGCTATATTTGGAGCTCCACGAAATCACCCGAATCATAAACTAAACTCGAAATATTCCGAATTAAAAAAAGTGTACATAGTAACAAGTCACATATGTTAACTGTTATTTGAAAGTAAAAGATATGGAACACCCACATTCGTATAATATAAAAACTAACAAGAAAAAGTGTTTTTAGAGTATTTAAATACTTAGCCTGTCAAAAAACCCACATTCCTACTTTATACTTATATATTTTTATTTTTTAATATTTTTATCCTACATGTAATTTGATTCAATGTCATTTTAATAATTTCAGAGCAGTAGGTGGCCTTGTGAAATTTAAAAAGTTCTATGTTCTTTCATCACTAAGACCTACCACTTCGCTGAATTTTATGTGGACCTACTCTGCAACGCACTGTATGAGCATGACTCGTCGAGTTTTATTTTAAAAGTACATACTGTACTTACAAATTTCTCATCACTTTGATGAAAATGAAACCCAATTTTAATCAAAAAAAATCCCCCTATAACTTAAAAGCTTTGAACTTTTTCTATTAAAATAAAATCATGAAAATATTTTGAATTATATGGATCAAAATTACAATTAATTTATTGATAATTTCTTTGATAATTTTTTAGAATAATGTAACACATTAAGGGAGAGAAAAAAATGTCTTAAGGGTGAAAAAAGTGTATTTAAAAAATCTAGATTGATCCTTAATTCTTTCTAATTAGGAAATTAACAATATTAAAAGTGTTCAGGTGAAACAGGGCTGATGTTATATATCTTACAAGTTAAAGACTTTTTTTTTTTTTTTTTTTTTTTTAAAGTTGTAAGCAAAAGTTACCTAAATACGTCATGTAATTCATGAATTTGTTATAATAACAAAATATTTTATATTTTTAATCACTAATATCAAAGCTACATATTATGCTAAAAACAACAACTGTCAGTTAAATAAATCTATCTATTTCTTGAACTGTCAGATTTTAAACATGAAGGAATTGAAATAATAAACTATAAAACCTTAGTAAAAATATCCTTGTATTTAAAGTAAATATTAAAAATAAATCAAGTATGTAAGCTATTATTTTAATATTATAAGTAATTAGGCATGAAGCAATATAAGTGTTATTTATTATGAAGTTATGAGAAATAATAGGTGTTAGTAACCTCGTACTAAGTAGGTTGAAGGTGCATGCATGCATACATATGTATGCTGCTATATATTGCAGTGAAATACGTCTTGTCAGAAGTGCTATAATCAACGTGCTACAAATCAAACGAAATGCAAAGGTTTATTTTAGCTCACGTCTAGAGTTCACTGCACTCGAGCTGCAGCTTTTAAATATCAAACTTTATTGAAAATAAATAATGATTCTTTAATTACCTTCATTTTTAAAAAAAAATAAAGTAAATAAAATACATGTGTTATATTCATTAGAAGAACAATAGCTCACTATTATTAAAAGACATTCTTGTTGTTATATTGTGTTGAAAGGTTGACAATAGACTTAATTAACTTCTCTCTGTCTTCCAATAGAAGAGAGAGAGAGAGAGAGAGAGAGAGAGAGAGAGAGAGAGAGAGAGAGAGAGAGAGAGAGAGAGAGAGAGAGAGAGAGAGAGAGAGAGAGACTTTATCAAAAGGATGGTTCTTTTTAATGCTTCAGTTAAAGGTTCATTAGAATACTTAAAATTTAGTAAACAATTTCTTTAATCTTTAATTCAGTTTTAAAAATTGCATATACGTTACAGTTCTTAAAATACGTCAAATAAATTAAAAATCTGCAACTTCATGCAACGATATTTTTAATGTTTTTAATGTCAATGTCTTTACTGTTTTAAAACAATAAAATAATATCAATTAGAGTTTCATGCAAAGAAACTTGATCGCGATTGACACAAACGGTATATTATGAAACATTATTTCATTTGAAATTTATTTTTCATTGCTGAAACTTAAGTGATTACCAAGACCTGAAAGATAGATTGGTGATTTTTGAATACTTTTCGTATATGGTAATTTAATTAAAATTTGTAAAAAAAAAAAATAATAATAAATTGGAATGCCGTATACTGCTCAATAAGCATACAAAACTGATGGTAATTCTATGAACTGCCTGGATCAAAAAAAGTTCTAATTTCTAGTTTTTCTGAGTTAATATAGTTTTTAATAAAATCACTAATTTTTTGTGTAACTTCAGCTTGAGTACCATTGTCGTATTGTTTAAACAGTAGTCTATCCATAAATATCACGCAAAGCGCAGCAACCCGTGAGTGAGAGCGAGCAAGATGCGAGGAGGTGGGCGGCGGAGAGAAGCTGAATCATGGCCTGAATACGACACATAAGAATTTCTACACAAGCTGTCTTCACTTTATACAAAACTCCCCCGCAACACTTTCTTTCTATAGTCAACATCACAGCAAAAAAAGAAGAAAAAAAGTGAATAGAAAACAACATATTTTATTTATCATAAATATTGTGGCCTTTAAATTTCATGGAAAAGTAGTAGGATGATATGAATATTTTTATAGCCTCCATAATTTTATCGTTATAGTTTTACTAACTTGTTTATTAGTGTTATGTATTTCCTAAGAAAGCAGCAGGATAAGTTGAGAAATTAAACATAAGGAAATTTGAAAGGTTTTGGCTTTCGTGTTACACCGTGTTATATAAGCAGTAAACTGACATTGAAAAGGAATTCGGCTCGTCCGGGACTCGAACCCGGATCTTTGGTTTCCCAGACCACTGCGTTACCGGGTTCGAGTCCCGGTAGAACCGAATTCTTTTTCAATGTCAGTTTACTGCTTATATAACACGTTGTAACATGAAAACCAAAACCTTTCATTAAAACTTCCCGTGTAAAATAGGTGTTAAATTACATACTCTCATAAGGAAATTTCTTTTAAAAAAATAGTGAAATAATAATACATGAAATTAAATTAATTCTTTAATATTTTAATATTGAATATTTAGATGTAAGTTGTACTCGCATTGTGTTTAATAAATAAAATAAAAACAAATTTAATTATTTTAATGAAGTGAGCTCAAACAGCCCATTTGCTGAAATTGTTTTAGTATAGCAGAGAATTCACATAATTAAAAAAATATATATTCCGTACATTTTTTTAACACTTCTAGACACAGCCCTCTTATTTGTTTAAACAGATTTATTTTTAAAATTAAAACACAGAGGTCTCATTGATGTAATGTATGTTAATATCTTCATTTCATAATTTAAAAAAAAAGATGAGCTCACAACTTGCATGCCACCTATACACGTGAAAAGTAATTATCTCTCTCTCTCTCTCTCTCTCTCTCTCTCTCTCTCTCTCTCTCTCTCTCTCTCTCTCTCTCTCTCTCTCTCTCTCTCTCTCTCTCTCTCTAAAAAAATCTTGAGCTAGCTAATGTGCTGTATATTTGATGCACTTTTAAATGTTGTAAGATTTTTGACTCACGTGTGCTTTAATCTCATCTGCATGCCAAATGTAAATAAAATTACCGCCAGAAATTGTAAGATATGAAATATAAAAGTACACGCATGGAATCATGTAACTGTCACAGGCGTAAAAACTATTTTTAATTTAGTAAGATGAAAAAGAAACAAGATTGAGTAACACTTTAATCGTTTAATGTTGAAATATTTGTCTAATACTTGTATATAGTTATAATATAATACGCTTTACCATGGATCTATTATGTAAAGTAATACGCTATATAATTTTATCCTCCTTTTTTATACTGTAGTATAATATATTTGTGCTTTGAGTCATTGTAATCTCTTACCAAAATTTAAAACAAAACTATTTATGTTCTTATTATAATAGTTTTTTTTTTAAAAAGTTTCCAAGATTATGTATTTATTGACTATTTCCTCTCTCAGAATGTCAGAAGTAATGTCAGAAAGACGCGGAAAATTTTAAGAAACTACCACAAATATTATTTTTCATAGCGTTAACTACTGAAACATTCAGGTTTTATATAGGAACTTCCGTTTTATGTATACTTAAAACCTGCCAATCGTCAATCTTAAACATTTTGTAGCAAAAAAATATATATGAGAAGTGCGGCCACTCAGCTGTGACGTAGTGATATGGATTAAAAAACCCTGTGTAAAAATAAAATTTAACGAGGATAAAAAAATAAATACTTTGATCCATTTCCAAACGACTTGGCACAAGTTTACATATTTTTTCTTACACAGATGTACCAATATTTCTCAAAGCATTTTACTATACGTACGTATGCACCTTCATACTTTATTATAATTAAAAATAATAACCCTCGCTTACTATTTTATTTTTGAACTCAATAAAAAGCATATATGTTTAAGTTTGCAATATTTTTTATGAATTTTTATAAATAGAAAGAAATGGAAATAAATTTTTTATATTACATTTCGTGTTAATTTTAAGTTATTGAAATAAAGGGTCTAAAATTCTTCTAATATACTGAACTATATATTATAATATATTTCTTAATGTTTTCTGAACATTTAATTAAAATTGCAATTATTTTATTATTAATAGATATAAAAATAAGATTGCTAAGTTGTTAAAAATGAATTAAAGTACGCAGCCTAGCGCTAAATTGTTCATTTTAAATATAATTTCTCACTGATGTCTTCTATTTTGCAGATTTGCTGATACATTTTGTATCTACATTCTTGTAGAATAACAAGATAAATAAACATTTTGAGAAACATTAGCTATAATTAATTGAAAAACTGCACATCAAGTTAAATGTAATTTGTTAAAAATATTGAATTTCAAAATCTAATAATATAAAAGTAACATTGCATAAGATCAAGGATTTTTTTCTGTAATAATGTTTCATATTAATGTTGGCTAGAGTGTTAAGGTCAAATTGTGTTGTATATCACAAATTTTGGCAAAAGTTGCTAAATAAATGGTTAAAAGATGAAAAAGAAAAAAAAAATGTGAACACGTGGCATGCAGAATCTTAATCTACTTTCTCCAGTATTTTATGTTATGTTTTTATTTTACTGATGTTCATTTTAGTTTAGACATGTCGTGACAGTGATGGAGAAAACTTAATGCTAGAGTATATTTATTTTTAGACTTAAAACAACAACAATAAAACAAATAAAACACATAAAAAATACTTCTTGTTCAGTTTAGTTTAATATTTTAACTTTTGTTTTAAAGTCATTATATTTCCCTATAGGTATAAAAAAATGTATTAACAAGCTCACTAAATTAAAATATTTTTAATTAATTTTATTTTGTTAGTTTCAGCATACTACTAGGGGTTAGGGCCAGACATATTGTCAGGCTTAAACCTCGCCCTTTCGAAAATTTGTATTTTTTTTTCTATATCTATGCATTTCTTTTTTATAAAAACGATTATTTATTTATTTGTTTTTTTACATTATACTGTATCAGTTACGAAAAATTTCAATAATAAAAATAAAAATAAAAAAGGAGCCTACTGTACACTGTACATGCATCACTTCCACTAAGAAGACAGATACCGTATTAAGTCACTAATTTGAATTAAGAAATAATAAGACATTTTATTGACCCAGGCAGTTGATACGTACGTGTAGTAACATTAAGGTTGCTACAACTAGCGTTGGTTTCGTCATTATTTACAATTAATATATTAACAATAAATAAATTATATATATATATATATATATATATATATATATATATATATATCTACATTAATTTAAGTCCTATATCCTAAAATTTACGGAAATCTAAAATTAAAAAATCTCTTTTGCAACACATTTCCCACTTTGCCTCTGAAAGTTTGTAATATATGCAACCTGCGCAACATATCTGACCAACAATTTGCCTAACGTGCAGGATATCAAATAGTTAACTTTTATGGAATAAATTAAAATTTATGAAATTATATGTATAAAAGTGAAATGTTATAATTATTACGTTACACGTATTGATGTCAGTGTATTAATAATATTAAGATGTGTATCCTTTGATTTTAATATTTTCTTGAAAGAAATGGTGAGAAAAAATTACGGCAACTTTATTAACACATAGCACAGATGACTACCAACCTGTGGGCAACAAAGAAGCAACTATATGTATGAGAAAAAACTAACGAATATTTATATTAATTAACATATTTTGCAAGTTCAAAGACAATAATGAAAGCATGCAACAGGATAATTAGTTTCAAACTAAAGAAAACTATTACAATTAAAAGTTAAAAAATTAAAGGAAAAATAAAGTAATTTTTAAGTTTAGCCTTTTTTTTTTTTTTTTTTACTTCTTATAAAACCATTTTAAAAATTCAATTAAAAAAAGAGAAAAGAAAGAAAGAAAAAGGAAAGAGAGAAAAATTATTTTTCTGTTTTAATTTTATGTAAGTCTTAATTAATTACATATTACAATGTTTTGTTTTTTAGGACAAGAATGAAGTGACAAATTAGGGTAGTGATACATATCACATTGGGTTGACAGTTGATGAGTCATTCTCACACCTTTTGTGTTTCTTAGATTATCCACTAGAGGGAGAAGCACACCAAAGATACAAAATCTGGACCATGGCCAGCTCACCTGCCCACGTCAAAGGCATCTGGCGGTCTTTTTACTATGTAACCAAAAACAAATATTTGCTGACCGCGTTACTAAAAATTCTAAAAGTAATTTTACATTTACCCCGACCTTAGTCAACATTGTAATTTATTTACAAGGATGTGCGTGCGTGTTTTTGTACCTGTGGGGTTTGACCGTCAGATAACATTTTACTTACTACATATTACGTTGGAATGAATAACAAGTATCATTCAAATAATTTAAATAAATTTATACGATGAATTACAAAAGAGTATATTAATTAATTAAATCATGGGTTAATTTAAGTTGTATAAAATTGTATAAAAATACCAGGATTTTATTGTATTATTATTTTCATGCATTTTAAATGTACCTTTTTCAATCACTAGCTATGCTCAAAAATAACTATTAGTAACTGATGATAAATAAATAATAACAAAAAATGTACATTATATTAAAGGAACAAAAATGTTTATTTAGATTGTATTTAAAATAAGCTAGTCTAAACGCAGTCTGAACTATAACACATTGTAATTTTTTTAAGTACCATCATTGATACGATAACATAATCTTAAATAGGAAATAATTTACTATAAATTTAATTATATTTTGTTGTATGTATGTTGTGTTTTGACTTGACTTGTTCTAATCTGTAAAGATATGGAACGTAATAAAATCTTATATCTTTATTCAATGGAGAAATTATAAAAACGCTAGTTTACAATGAAGTTATTAAACTTTAAAAAGACGATGCTTTAAATATTTATAGTAATGAGAAATGAAATTGTTATGAACACAATGATTATTTTTACTTGCGACTTTATCCCACGCTCGGACGTAGAAAATAAATATATGCCAAAACTTACACATAATTTACGTTGATATTTACTTAATATTTCTTGTGAAACTGAAATTTATTATCATGCCTTTGTAGCTTTAAAAACATTTATTTTTCTTAAACATATATTTTGTAAGAAAACTATAAGTAGATCTTAGATGGTATTTCATTGTTTATTTCTTATGTAGTATAAGCACGTAAAATGACAAAATGCACAAAGTTCCATTTGATTTTATCTTCACTGATTATTGTGACAACGATATTCACATGCCAGCTATTTTAAACAATTTTATTATAATTTTAAAGTATATAAACCATAATTTTTTTAATATGTTTAAACTTTAGAAAAGTCATAAAAATAGTAGTGCACTTTTCAAGAGATTATATTTTTCCTTAAGATGTAAAAATACTATTATCTATGATGTAAACTTACCTATTAAATTTTTGTATGGAATATTATGAGAGCTTTACAGATGTTACAAAATATTTTGATAGAAGAATTCAAGTGCTCTAATTATTAGAATTATATTTAGACAGCTACAAAAAAAAAATAATAAAAAAAAATAAAGTGTTACAAATTTTAACCAAGAAAAAGGTGTTTATTGTTTGTAACTTAATGACGATGAGGATTTTTGAAAGTGCTAAGTGTAATAGAGCAGGTGCTTGGCAGCTCCAGAGAAGCACTTGAAGACTCTGCGGGGTGCAGGCACATAGCCAAATGCGGGGGTGGGACACTGGTCGAGCCCATCTCTTCCTCAGGGGATCCACAGTCATGCCTGAAACTCTGGAAACTTGCGCGCGCACCCCTATCTCTACTCATTTTGTATACATATTGAACGCTATTTCTGGAGATGTAAGTTGGAACCCGAGCCAACTTCAAACTTTCCATCCTTCGAAGCCTTTTATGTGTTGAAGCTTCCCGAATCCTAACATACATTCTTGTTTATGTAAGAGAGCTAACGTGTTTGTTTGGAAGGCTTCCAAGTATAATTTTCTATTAACATTGTTGATAAAAAATTAATGACAAAAAAAATGCTTTTTTTTTTATCGAAATCAAATAATCACCTTTTAAAAATAAAACAAACATGGCATGTATGTTTTAATTTTCTTTATTAATATAATTGTATTTCATTTTATATTTTACATTGAAACCTTAAAAATATGATTAAAATATTATTCTTTTTAAATAATCTTAAAAAATAAATACGAAAAAAGACAGATAAAAGTTGTACGAATAAAATTTTGATATTACAGTCATTTTTCACATATACATCAATTATTATTAAAAAATTGAAAAAAAAAAATCGAATGTCTTACATTCTGTTATTATAATGATGTTATAAATACAGAGACAAATAAATAAGAATTTTTCTTGGGTATGTAGAAATTGGAAGGTTTATTTGCCGAGGAGGATTTTACGTCCAGCGCCCATGTTTTGTCCCGCCTGGCTGGCACCCTTGTTCTGTCCGGCCTGTAGACCAATGATGGTTTCTCCTGCTCTCAGCTGTTCCTCAGAGAACTCACGCTTATTCTCTTCAGAGGGCTTAGGTCCCAGCCAAGGTCCTTGCCATTCAGCGTGGCGGTAAGTCTGAAAAAAAAATTTTAATTCGATTTAGTAATAAATGTAATCTCTAAAATTTAGAGTGAGTTAATTATAAAACAATTTGTAACTCATGTTACAATTTTTTTCCAAATATTTTCTATTCTTATCCACTTATGTCGCGAAACGCTATAATAATAAAAGTAATTTAGTAAAATAATTTAAATTAGAGTATATAAATCCTTTTATGAAATGGACTAACTTAACTTTCTCTGGAGAAAAAAAAATAATATTCCATTCCGTTGCACTATGCTATATGCTGTAAAATGTGTGATTGAATTAAAAATAAACTATTTAAGATTTTTTGTCTGCGTTGTCATCTTAAGTTTGACAAAGAGTGTAAAATTGTTTGTACTTACAGTGCGTCCAAGGGCGAAAAGAGTGGTGGTAACTTGTGAAATATCCTTCTTCTCATAGAGGTCAACTGTCTGGAAGACATCCACATCAGACACGCCATAGGCCTTGAGCGCCTGCTGGAATCTAAAATAACAAACATCACAAGTATCAGTAAAGTTATTTTAAATTTATTCTAAAAATAAACATTATCCACAATTTTGACCTCCAATTTATTTTAAAACTTAGATTAAGTTATTAATTTAAAACTAAAAAATATTTTAAATATAGTGTAGTAAAAATATTTACAAATATAAAATGTATCAAGACTGACAGTGACAGCTATAGTAAAAACTTGTCTCAACGTCTAATTAAATATAATTAACAACAAACCAAAAGTTAGACTGTGTACAAAACACACGAGTTACATTAGAATGTTGATCAATTGAGACGGACACGTACTTTGTGATTCTTTCAACGTAAAGAAAGTAACTCCCCCTCCCCCCTATTTAACTCGCTATATCGGTCATGTCGCGTTATACTAACAATAGAAAACATTCGTATCATTATATTTTAGTTAACTGAAGCCGCGCGTGCCACCCGCCACTTCAGCTTGCTAAACACGCGAAAGAGAAAGAAATGAGCCACCTGCTTGCTATCTCTTTCACTCTAAATTATTGCCCATTAGATGAAGATATATAAAGATTCAAAATGTTTTCTATTTAGCAATTATAGAACATATGTTTCTGTTAAATCTTAAATTTAAGTTTTATTGTTTAATAAACTCTAAAACATATATGTGTGTGGTATGTATAAATATATATTATATATTTCCACTTGTTTTAGTTTAAATAATAGATAATATTTTTAACTTAATAATCACTATGTTTTACCTCTACAAAATTTAATAATGAAGCAAAAATAAGCAAAATTGAAAGGAATTATATTATCGTGTAATATAAAAAAAAAAGTAATTGCAGTTTGTTTTTTTGAATTTTTTTTTAAATAATATCAATTTTTGTTTAATCGTTACGAGCCTTTTAGTTTATTTAGTAAAATAAAATATCTGAGAACCCATGTGAAGTCGAGCTTACTTACAAATTAATATTCTCCATCATTTTGAATTGTCCTCCTGAGGAATTGATCTTGGGGACGGAGCCAGGATGAATCTTGTTCATGAGACGACACAACACCTGTCCGTCTCTCAACACTTCTTCGTATGCCTGACCTGCAGGGAACTTCTCACCCAGCACGGTTTCAATCCATTCCTGCGCCTCCTTCTCCTGGGTGGCATCACGCTTGCCCATCAGCTGTAACCAAAAAGTCGCGTCAGCACAGCACAACGACGAGGAATATAGAATAACACATTTTAATCCAAAAAATTAGAACTATCCAAAACATCAACATAAAAAAATAATAATAATAATAAAAATATATCAAAAAGATTTTTTTTTTTTTTTTACTGCAATATGCCTGATATAATATTAACTATAAAAAGTGTGGCTAATTTGGTATAATTCAAATTGCAACATGCAATTTTCAATTTTAAAAAATTCTCTATTCCCCCCCCCCCCCCCTCCATTAAGAATTGGTTTTACTAAAACATAAATTAAGTTTCAGAAATCGAAAGTAAGGAAAAGTTTCGTGTTTCTAATTTATTTGCTTGACACTTCTTTACATTAGTCTTGTGTTTTTATTTCTTTAATCTTATAAATTTACAAATACCACAATGTCATTCTAACGCGGCAAACATGCCAAAAAATTCTTTTAACTTTTCAGATTAAAGAATGAGTTTTATAAATAGCTCTAACGCGATAATTTTAAATGTTTGAAAGTAGATTTATTTTTACAGTTATTTTTATTTTTATGTGGCATAAAAATAAATATTGTTTAATTTTTCTTCTGTCGGTGTCAATAAAATAGAGTGAGTGTGGTTTATTTTAAGATTAGGAGATGTTATATTTAAATTGTTATGTGTATATATATATATATATATATATATATATATATATATATATATATATATATATATATATATATATGACGTATTCTTTTTATCTTCACCGAGCGTGTCTATCACACATCCTAGAAAATGTGTGAAAAACATATATGTTGTTTGGGGACTCAATACAAGTGTAAATACCAAGTTTTACCTCAATCAGATAAAATTTCGAATTTTTAGGGCATTTTGAAAAAATTCGGTCAGGTCGCACCATAGAGAAGAGGTCGTTTTTTAACGTTTTGGGAGGCATTTTTCTCCGTAAATAAGCTTTGAATACCGTCATTTGCATTTTTAATCCATAATATATTGTTCTGATAGTACTTTATTGTAATTAAAAAATTTCAAAAATGTACAGTTTTTGCAAGAAAAAATCTCCAAAATTGCCCGCGAGCCGATTTTTTGGACTTTTGATTTTTCTATAACTAACTCAATTTTTGGAATATTTCCATCAAACTTAAATCAGAGTTAAACAAGCTTATTATGTAGTATATTGTGCAGAAAAAATATTTCTAGAACAAAAACTCACCTGGTGGCAGGGACGAGAACTTGTCAAAAACTCAAAAAGGTGCCCATAAAAACCCGCAAAATTAAAAACTTTGCTTTAAACATTTTTTTGAAATTTCAACGGGAATCAATAGGGTAGGATATGAGAATCAAGGTATTATGTGAGACGTAATGCATATTTTGTTTTAAGTATTTTTTACGCGATGTTGAAAATTGTGCTTTTTTTTATTTTTACAGATATTGTTTATACATAGTAAATTAGTTGTAAATAACTTATTCTTTCACGCATTTGATCCTAATTTCATCTTCAAGTAATTGAAGTCACAAAATAAAAGTTTTAAGTACAATAACATTGCGTAATAATGAATAAATTACAAAATGGCAATAAAAAATGAAAAAATCACTCAAATTTGCAAATTTCTGTAAAGTTATTTTATTTTCGTGTTCTAGGTGGCTAATTTGGTTATTTTAGCTTATTTAAACCAACAAATAGCGATAATGGGGTACATAAGGATACAAAATATTAAACGTTTGGAAAAAAAAAAAAAAAAGTTGGATCGTGGGACAGTTCCTTTGCTTGCAATAAATGAGACAAATATGTTTTGTTGTTTTGTTTTTTCTATACACCAAGGCGATCTGAACAACTAATTTTTGTTTATATAATGAACATAATAAACACGCGTAAGTAGTTACTTAGGAATATCAAATTTCTGCTCGAAGAAGAAAAAACAATCGTGTGGATAAAATAATTAATATATCACTAAAATAAATAATAATAATAATTACCTTTGTAAAGCAAACTGTTCTGTAGTATACAAATAATAAATACTCAAAACTGGAGCATATCTGATATTTAAAATCTTAAAATGTATAATAGTTTCATATTTCATTTAAAAAAATTCATCTCACCGCGAATACTGAAAATTTTCAAAACTTTAAATTTTATTTCCACGCTTTCAACATTTTGTATCCTTATGTACCCCATTATCGCTATTTGTGTGTTAAATAAGCTAAAATAACCAAATTAGCTACTTAGAACACGAAAATAAAATAACTTTACAGAAATTTGCAAATTTGAGTGATTTTTTCATTTTTTATTGCCATTTTGTAATTTATTCATTATTACGCAATGTTATTGTACTTAAAACTTTTATTTTGTGACTTCAATTACTTGAAGATGAAATTAGGACCAAATGCGTGAAAGAATAAGTTATTTAGAACTAATTTACTATGGATGAACAATATCTGTAAAAATGAAAAAAAGCACAATTTTCAACATCGCGTAAAAAATACTTAAAACAAAATATGCATTACGTCTCACATAATACCTTGATTCTCATATCCTACCCTATTGATTCCCGTTGAAATTTCAAAAAAATGTTTAAAGCAAAGTTTTTAATTTTGCGGGTTTTTATGGGCACCTTTTTGAGTTTTTGACAAGTTCTCGTCCCTGCCACCAGGTGAGTTTTTGTTCTAGAAATATTTTTTCTGCACAATATACTACATAATAAGCTTGTTTAACTCTGATTTAAGTTTGATGGAAATATTCCAAAAATTGAGTTAGTTATAGAAAAATCAAAAGTCCAAAAAATCGGCTCGCGGGCAATTTTGGGGATTTTTTCTTGCAAAAACTGTACATTTTTGAAATTTTTTAATTACAATAAAGTACTATCAGAACAATATATTATGGATTAAAAATGCAAATGACGGTATTCAAAGCTTATTTACGGAGAAAAATGCCTCCCAAAACGTTAAAAAACGACCTCTTCTCTATGGTGCGACCTGACCGAATTTTTTCAAAATGCCCTAAAAATTCGAAATTTTATCTGATTGAGGTAAAACTTGGTATTTACACTTGTATTGAGTCCCCAAACAACATATATGTTTTTCACACATTTTCTAGAATGTGTGATAGACACGCTCGGTGAAGATAAAAAGAATATGTCATATATATATAATACATTTACATATTAATATAGTATCTGTGTGAATTTCATTTAATCACTAAATTATTAGAAAGTTTTTCCCTAAACTCGCAACAAAAAAAAATTAATTTAATACATTTTTTTAATGCTTTGCTGATAAAATGAAACAAGTTTATCATGATTTTTAAAGGTCGCTGGAAGATGGAAGAGATGAGATATTAAAAGTAATAAATAACTAGGATAAGTAGATCACGCTCTAATTCCGGTAGAATACATATTAAAAATAGGTTTTCTGGACAAAGTGACGATTCCTCTTGGCAAGAAGCCATCGTATACATTGCAACATCTAAAGAAATACTTTCGATAAACACGAAAAATAGACCAAAATACTCAAGAATGACGTGTATCAATATTCAGCGCTGTCAAACATTTTTCACCTCAGTTTTATTTGTTTCGTTTAAGTTTTAAACTAAAATTTTAGAAATTGTCATAGTATATACTAAAACTTATTCTTTTGATGTAAAATCATTTATTGACTTAATATTTTTGTTTTAAGTTCATTCAATATCAAAATACTTTACAAATTAATTTATTTATTTTTAAGCTTTACTACATTATAACAAGTTGCGTTTCTTATCTACTGAGATTTTTATTTTTATTTTCAAATAGATAAAATTTAAAGACAACTTTTCCCATTTATTTCAAATTTTGTTCTAAGATTCATCAGTGTTAAATTAATATTCTTCTTTGAACAAGTTACGTTGGCTATATTTGAAAACTTATAATGAAAGTTGGCTTTGCGCCTGCTAAAAGTGAGACGTATGCAACATGTTTGACAGATATGTACTAAGTGGTGCCTAACTTTAAGGCGCTCTAACCAGTGTGTTTTTCGACAACTTGGAATTTATGTACTAAAATTGTATTATTATTATTATTATTTAAATAGCTTAACATTAAGAAGACTATTGCAAAGTATTTATTGTTTGAAATTAATTTGCAGTATTGGAAATAAAACTGCAATCAAATCAATTCATAAATTCAAAATTACTTTAAAAAATAACTTTATGAGAAATAACAAAATAACAAAATGAAAATAGAATTATAGAATTTTTTTCAATAAAGCTATGCACTGTTTTTTTTTTGTTTTTTTTACATATGAATTATTATACACTAAATATACCATTGACAACAATTATAGGTAATTACTGTAATTAGTATTTTAAATTACAATTTTTATAATTTTTTTTTTAACTTTGCCATATAAATTTAGTTGTTGTAGCTTTTTTTTAAATATCGATAACCATTAACTATACAGAAAATAAACAAAAGAAATAGTAGCTGCGTGAAATATTAAAAAAAAAAAAAAAAAAACTACGACTAATTGTTACAATATAGAATAATATTTACCTTAGCTCTAACTTGACGTTCAAGAGACATTTTGGAATTATAGTAGGTTTTGTATGAATATTCGAATAAAAAAACTGTTAAAACTTTTAAAGTTGATGAAGATCAACTTGTTGCACTTCCAGGCATACTGAAGTGGTGTGACCAGGGACTTTGGTTTTATACTTCCAGCACGCCTCCCCTTGCTGCCCACCACCACGACACCAAATATAACCTCGCTGATTATTGGAGACTGGCACGCGTCTTTGGCCGTGACGACACACACCACGGCACCGAGTATCCCACGCATTATTGCTCATTTCTCGCGCCTTCCACATATATGTATTTGTGCAAGTGACGTCACTGTCCATCTCACGTCGTCACCTTTGTACAAAAAAATAATAATAATAAAATAACGTAGGTATAGACGATATGACTATTTCTTTTCTTACTTGATGATAAATACAACTAAAAATAACTTTAAGTAGGCATTTTGCATAAATTTTTAAGTTTGTATTTTTTCTATATCTTAAGGTTTGTCCCCTTTGAGTGATCTACATAAGAGACGTGCCAATAAAAAATGTTTACCTTGATTTTTGAGAAATACGTGCCAAAAAATAACATAATGTCTAAGCTAAGTAGAAATTCCATAGCAATAACTGTAAAATAATTCTTTGGAAATGCTATTTTATTATACATACAAAAATCTAAAATTGTCTTGTGAAATATAAGTCATATGCTATATACGTAAGTCTAATATATTATTATTAATAAATTTCTTCTGTAACAGGTAGAGAGATTATTAATGGATGCATCTATTTTTGTGTATTTATAGTTTTTTAATTCTGAAAGAAAATTCTCCCCAGAGAAGAAGTATTTATGAAATGTTCAATTCATTGCTATATTGGAAATAATAATAGTAATTGATAGATATATTTGTAACCTCTAATTTTAATAATAAAAAATAAGATAATTTTGTGTTGAAATAACTAGGAGGAAGAATTATTGTTCATATATACTTGATTTTATTAATTATGAAGAAAACTGATTATAATATAAAATATGCATAGTAAGAGAGAGTGGTGAGTCGCCGGGCAGAGTCTCTCCCTCTTACTATGAAGAACAATATTAAATTAAGTGACCATTCTCTGGGATGAATAAAAGGTAATGGTATTGAATGGTGGTTGAATGGTTAATGCCTGATATCAGCGAGCGCCTTATATATTACACTCGGCACTCGACAAACAGTTATAATTGCTGAGGGCTAAGTAACAAGGATGTACAAAAATAAATGACACTACTTTCTCTTTGATTGACAAATTATTGGTGACAAATAGATTATTTACGATATAGCAGAAATAACTGTTACAAAGACAACGTTTTGGAAAAAACGACGCTCCCATGCGTCGATTAATTAAATTGAAAAAATTAAAAGTTATTTTGCAAGAAAAAAAAATAGAGAATATTATAGTATAAATCATTGACAAAAAATATGTTGCTTCAGTTTTCTTATGTTGAGTTTTTTCCGTGGAGTTTTCTCGGGTAGGTTGAGGGTTGTTGTAAGGGTTCTTGATTTTTAATTCTTGAATATCATGTAGATTTTCTTGGTTGTTTTTCTCTGTGAACAATAAGAACAAAGAGGGATCACCAGTTCTAACTCTCTTTACAGTTTAAGATTTATTTTTAGATATTTAATTTTTTACAATGCAAATTAACAATTAACTTACATATAAGTTATAGTTATTGATGTATAGGCAATATAAAATTATATAAATGTCAATTTAGTCATTTCTTTTATTTAATACAAATGTATGTATTGAAATATTTGCATAAACAAACAATAATTATTATTTAAAAAATCACAATTGACTAAAAAAAAAAATATAGCAAGTGACAAAAATATGTAAATATCATATATATATAATATAACTTATAATAAAACTTATTTCTATATGAGCGTCAATATTTATTTATATTCTCAGTTTGTCTTTTTGCAGTGACTGGAATTTTATTTAGCATTTTAGCTTATATATTTGTGTAGCATTATAGCTTACATCTTTGACGGACAGCTCATTTATACCTTAATAATATAATAATACCTTAAAATCTAATAATATTATAATTTTGTCAAAATTACTAATTAAAATTATATCAATTGGGTATATATAGTTACTAAAAAAAAAAATAATAAAACACTTCAAAAGACATTCATGCATTGTATTAGTTTTTATATTAAAATTGTGTTTGAAATTAATAATATAAATATTTATTTGAGTTAATTTGAAAAAAATAGAGAGATAGAAACTGACCTCTAAGTTCTTTCTTCCTCAGTGGGTAGATTGTCAGGAACAAATCATCCATGGCAGATCCAATGCGGTCCAACGAAGGTTGAATCATGGGTCCTCTTCTGCGTTGCTATTAAAACGGGTAAAAATCTTGATGTATAGAGGTTCAAATCTTATACGCAGGAAACTTAAATCACGCACTTTTCTGACACCAATTGTAACCTCTAATTTTAATAATAAAAAATAAAGATAAAATTTATGTTGAAATAACTAGGAGGAAGAATTATTGTTCAAACTTGATTTTATTAATTATGGAAGAACTGTATAATATAAAATTGCATAGTAAGAGAGAGTGGTGAGTCGCCGGGCAGGGTCTCTCCCTCTTACTATGAAGAACATATTAAGTTAGGTGACCATTCTCTGGGATGAATAAAAGGTAATGGTATTGAATGGTGGTTGAATGGTTAATGCCTGATATCAGCGAGCGCCTTATAATATATTACACTCGGCACTCGACAAACAGTTATAATTGCTGAGGGCTAAGTAACAAGGATGTACAAAAATAAATGACACTTTCTCTTTGATTGACAAATTATTGGTGACAAATAGATTATTTACGATATAGCAGAAATAACTGTTACATATTGCCCAATTTCATACTATACTAGCTACTATTCAAAGAGAAACTATTTTCTATTTGAGAAATAAAAGCTATAACCAATAACACTATAATATAATTATAATAACAGCTTTCCTGACATATATATGATTTTTTTAAACTGTATAGAAGTTTAATGATCGTGTAGAAAAATACGCCCATCACTAAAACTGTGTTTTGTGTGATTTAAAATATAAATTAAATAATCGTCTTCATTAAAAAAATAAGGAACATTTTTGAAAGGGCGAGATTTAGGCCATGGTCCATTTTTACACGTATAAAATCCTCAAAAAAGTTCATGCAATACGGAAAACAATAAAATACAGTAGGGTAACAATCTTATATCGAATTACAAACATAAAGCATGTCTAGTTGACAGCTAGTCTATAGGATTGTAATATTTCATTATTTGGGTGAACTTCCGAGGTGATATTTTGTATCTGTAGTTGGGCCGGGATACAGGATACTTGAAAAGGTTAAAAAAATGATATCAATATTTTTTATTTCTAAGATATATCACATGCATATAAATATAATGTGTGCATCTGCATGCAGTATACGTATAGGTTTATTTAGATTTAAGATCAATTTCTTACACAAAAATAAGGCAGTAAAATTTACAAACAACGTATTATCTCTGATTATTCCAGGATATATATTTATAGAAACAATCAGCAACAAAATAAATGCATTAAAAAAATTAACCACTTTCTTTTTTTTTCTTTTCTATAATTTTGCAAGTCATATTTATTATAATCAAAGAACAATTTCAACATCCTTAGCCTAATTTTCAAAAACTGAAATGTACATCTCATTAATGTGAAACGACGTCTCAAAGTGTACTCCTCTCTATACTGTATAATATGTAAAATATCAATAATGACAGGAATTTAATTTTTTATGCCAAATTTATGCACACGTTTTTATTAATATTATTTTCTTAACGAAAAGTTATTTTTATTAAAGTTATTAATTTCATGACTTTTTCTGTTTTTTTTTTTTTTTTTTTTTTTTTTTTAATATATCTAAATTTAATTTCATAAACACATAATATGTGTTAATATACTATTATATAATTTATATATATATTTTATATATATATATATATATATATATATATATATATATATTTTATATATAGTATGATTTTTATTACAAATAACCGCAGTATATTTGCTTAATAAATGCACACGACGAGAAAGATGAAACAAAATAAATTTAACTTAAATATTTATGTTACAAACCGCAGAAGTATACATAATACATACATCCGTAAACCTTTACTATTTACAAATTATGCCTTTACCTGTGCCTAATACGTCTCCCCCCCCCCCCCCCCCCCAGGTCTGTAATTTTTAAGATTCAGATGTATTTACTGCAATATTTATGCAAATAAACTCTCACACTTTATCCGCCCTGAAAAAGTGTTGATCATTATTTTACATTTTTAAATGTATAAAGCGTAATTTTCAATTATTCATAAACCTTTTGCATAATACACAGAGCAAGAAAAGGTTGCAATGCTTCACTGTTTCTTATTGTTATTTAATAAACTCAACTCACAGTAATTGCTTACGTAGGACAACAATCAATAGAGTATAATGAACATGTATATTTCAACTCCATTATTATTATTTCTAATTCATAAAAAGAAACTATCACAGTTGGGTTTAATAAATTTAAATAAAAGGCTAGAGAAAAAAAAATAATAGCCTAAAATAATAATGGAAAAAAAAAAAAAAAGAGCATATGGGGTGCCGTATTACCATAGTGAAACGCTGTCTTATATATCGCGATGAAAAAAAAATAATAATAATAATAAAATGAACCTATTACATAGCTTTAGCCACATTGGAATATTGGAATCACGCAAATATGTACTCCTTTTTCCTACATTTTTTCCCTCTAAAAAAAAAGTAAAATAACTATATGGCTTCGCTGTATTTTTGGATGTAAAAGTTTCACATAGTATAATTTATACTACGTGGGAGTGATATTTATTATTATTTATTCAATGCCTTGCACCCTTTCCACCAACCTAACATTTAACTTGTTATTTTTCATACATATTATATTTAGTTTGTATTTTTTATTATATATTATTTTGCTGTTACGTGTATGTAGTATATGGTGGAAGTAAATAAAAGTTATTCAAAGTGTTGTGTGCTAGTATAACATGCTGTCCTCACTTCTCTGCTGGTTTCCTGCATATTTTCCATTAAAGGCGTAAAACACCTTGAACAAAAAAGTTGTGTAATATCCTAATAAACCTGAAAATCAACGTTAATTTGGCCGGAGTCATTGATTTCTAATTTATTTTCCATTCACAAAATGCCACTGGCAGTCACTGACGTCACAGCTTGCCCGGTTTACACGCGCGTAAAACAAGCGAGCTGTGATGTCAGTGACCGCCAGCGGCATTTGTGAATGGAAAAAAAAAATTGAAATCAATGACTCCGGCCAAATCAACGTTGATTTTCAGGTTTATTAGGATATTATACAACTTTTTTGTTCAAGGTTTTCTACGCCTTTAATTTATTAAATGTTACACTTTGACAATTTATCATAATTTACACAAGAAGGAATTATAACAATTAATTAAAAGTTTTTTAAATTTTATTTACCAGTTTTATTTCTAAAAAAAATTCCCAGAACACTACAAGATATAGAAATAAAAGAAAAAGAAACACATTTTTTTGTGGTTAAAGCATAAAATAATGTTCTATAGCACTAACAGCAATGTTTAGTTTTTAATTTATCATATAACAGATTATATTATACACGAGTGCCATTGATTTTAGGATAAAATAAACTATGAGAGTCACATCGCTAGATTCAAAGCTTTTGTGGCTCAACATGTTATTTTTCAATCATTCCTAAAAAATGTAATGGCACTGTACAAAAACGGTTACCTTACATAAAAAAGCACACTACAGTACATCACATCAATAAAGGCTGACCAAGCTAAGAAAAAACTGAGCATTTTGACATAAAAACGCACGTGAAAGAGAGGCTAGAATAGTTGCTTCATTTTGTATTATTTTCTCCTTTTTAACTGCATTTGTAAGCGAAGTATAATTTAATTTTAATAGTTTTTAAATAATGCATCTCTTTAGCTTATTTATCTAATATTTACTATAAATCATTTTCTCTCTCTCTCTCAAATAATGTTGCCTCCCAATTCTCCTGGTAGTTTTGTAGTTGTGATAGGTTAACACAACATTTGTATCTATGGCTGACACAAAAGAAAAGTATTGAGTGTCTTGCAGTGATGTAAGCAAATTGATTAGAAATATTTAATCATCAAAAATTTTAACATTCTAGACTTCTTGCGACATGAAATTACACAATCCAAATTTTTATTATCTTCTAGCCTCCTTTGTCTACATTCTTTCTTGGCTTAATGTCACTCAAACTTTCTTAACTTGATCAGTTTATATGAATAATATGTTTGAAGTCACTGATCAGCTGATAAAATAAAAATGCTCACCATTTTTGCATTTACACAGGACTTTTTTTTTCCAGTGGTTATTAAACTAAAAAATAAACCCAGATATCTAAAAACCATGAGAGGTCACCATATAAAATTTTAATTGCCAGTGTTTGAAATCATAATTCCATAAGGCTGAATGGTAATGCCAACAATTTATTTCATCTTTATTTCAATGGTAAACCTATCCTTAAATTTTTATAAGTGATAGCTGACACATTAAGCTTTAAAGTGACATCAAATCTACTGGAAAAAACAACAACAAACAAACAGCCAAAATCTGGAGGTATTGATCCTTTGACCTCTGCCAGTATTTTGTAAACTGTATGTTGTAGACAACCTAAACAATTCAAATATTTTACTGGTCATCATGGAGTATTCATATTGTGGCTTATTTATTAACATTGCCGCAGTCAAACTGTACTGGGGGTCAGTTCCTCAAGTCCTCACGAGAAACTCCGTCTCGAGAAAGGGAGCGTAACTCACTTGTTTATCATAGAGAACTCATGAGCCACGCCCCCTTTCTTGATACCGAGTTTCTGGTGAAGCCTTATGAAACAGATCCCCTGATCACATATATGAATATGTGGGTGTGTGGGTGAATTAAATTGATTTTTAACCCAAGACCAATATATATATATATAAAGTCAAGTTGATTTTTTTTATTCCATATAACATTAATAGAGAAATGAGAGAGAACCCAACTTGACTTTGTGATATAATTATGTTAGAAAAACATATTATATTTGAAAATTTGGGTCAAGTAAAAAGAGTATTAGCCTTGTGTGAGATATTGATTTTTAACCCAGACCAAAATTAAACCACAAGACATACATACTAGCCTTGCATACTACAATCATATACTACGAGAGGTTAGTCATTTAATTTTGGCC
Organism: Ecdyonurus torrentis; assembly: GCA_949318235.1. Taxonomy (NCBI): domain Eukaryota; kingdom Metazoa; phylum Arthropoda; class Insecta; order Ephemeroptera; family Heptageniidae; genus Ecdyonurus; species Ecdyonurus torrentis. The sequence goes on along the minus strand of OX439128.1, from coordinate 16,092,822 downwards.
TGGTTTAGAAGTCAATTTCCCTGTCAGCTAATGATCACCTCCCTTTCCCAAATTTCAAATCGATCTATGTTTTTCTTTTGAATCTTTTTTTATTAGTACCGTTTCTACTATATAGGGCCATATATTAAACATGCAGCAAGACCAATAATAAAATTCATATAAATGCACCGTTAATTGTATTAATATATTAGTACAGCTTCTATAGAAATGTTATAATAATAACTAATTATGAGAAAAACCAACATGCATTCAATTCTGTTCTACTGTGAATATATATAATCCAGCAAGCAAAGAAAATACTAATAATATATGATAACTTAAATCTAAATATAATAATAGCATAACACCAAAATATATTGCAATTTTGTTAATCAAAATAAGTTGCTATTATTATCTTAAAATAAAGTGCCAACACCAAGCCAGAAATAGGTTACTATATTGAAAAAGATAAATGACATGCACTATTATATATTCTGAGAACAAGAATAAAGTTTATTGACTACACTGTAAATTATCAATAAGCTATTTTGTATGATTTCATGGCCTTAGGAAACATTAGCCAGGGTAAGAACTGAAATCTACACTTAGGGCTGGTGGTAATTCTAACATCAAAGACAATGCCGCTTTCTAAAGCAAAGGGTCATACATTGTCAGGAAAAAGCAGCATTGCCAAATACATGAAAATCATGAATGAATTCTTTAGGAAGCAGCATTGTCTTTGATGTTAGATTTACCACCAAGCTAACTTGTAAGTGTACTACATCTGCTGCAAAGATGCACACAAGAAGTTTGTTGTTTAATTATTCTATTAATAGAATTATTCTATTATACTAGCAAACTTCATAGCACTAATACACATAAAAATTAATCAGAATAAATCAAATTTCATTGCAAACATGCAAAGTGCTCACATTTAAAAAGAAGAAGTACTGTACTATTTAAAATTACAATTTATTAAATAAATTGTATTAAGGAAAATGAACTATTGTGATAAGTTATGATAAGTTTGAAAGAAAAGGATCAGGAGAAACGAGCTAAGGCCTTTCCATAGTGAAGTGTGCCAAAGGTCTGGGAAAATCTTGCTAGCACAGAGATTTAAAAAAAAAAATGTTGGATAGCTTTTGGCACTTAACTCCAAGAGAAACGGAGCATGTTATGCTGTTGTCAGACCTCACAGACTAATAGAGAAACTATGAATGATGGTTTAATTCATAGTTTCATTCATGCCTATTATTATTTATTTAATTACTGTGTGCTTGCAAGATTTTCACAAAACTATAGGACTACCTTCACTGGTTTGTCCTATCCTTATCTTTCAAATTTATCAATTTATTAAATTAATTATTGATATTTTTATTTAACCAAATTGGTCATTTTCAGAATTTGGACCTTGTAAATAAACTAATATTTATTTACATTAAAGGCTTGAACAAAAAAAACTTGTGTAATATCCTAACATACTTGAAAACTAACATTGATTTGGCTGGAGTCATTGTTCCTTAATTTATTTTCTATTCATGAAATAACGGATGCAAACAATGACGGCATAACTCACTGGTCCACACGCGCGTAAAACAAGAGAGCATCTGCTGTTTTGTGAATGGAAAATAAATTATCAAACAATGACTCTGGCCAAATCAACATTGATATTCAGGTATGTTAGGATGTTAGACAAGTTTTTTGTTTAACATATTCTACGCCTTTAATAATTGAGCCAAATATTCACAAAGACAAACTAAAATCTGTAGTCACATAAACAAAATATAATTATAAAATATGCATGAAGTAAAAGTAAATATATTGCTAGAGGTTATCTTAGAATAGAGTTGCCTGAAGATTGTTTAGACAAAGAACATGGGAGAACCCTGAACAATATTTTCCTTGATGATACGCATGTTCTGTTCCTTGGGCAGATTGTCAATATCAATCCTTGACCTGAAACAAGAAACACAAATCAGAATATGGGAAATCAAAGGTTTTGAAATATAGAATTAGAATCCCAAATCTGTTGGCACAAACCCTTCAATGTAGGTCTTGGCTCTGAATGCTGCAAGGTGAGCATAATACGTAGGTGCTGGATAAGAGACACTACGGTTGCAGCGAGAGAACAGATGACACAAATAGTACGTCAACTCTTCTACATCATCCTCTGTCATGTTAGCATCGTCATGAAGCATGTGGTACTTGGTGGGACGACTTGTGCCCTGTGTACGTTAGAGAGTAATGGATCAGTTTTATTTTAAAACAACTTTAAAAACCCATAATATTAACTTGATACATGAAATACCAATTTAACTAGTTTGGCAGATTATATTCAATTTAAATATTTATAGTACATACAGAAAAAGCCCAAAAAAATTTTATATTAAATTCTTTGGTTGATAATTTTAAAATATTTTAAACTGTCTATGAAGCCGTAAATATAATATTTACTTCTAAAAATTAAAAGAAAAGAAGTTATTAAATGAACGACTAGTTCCTTTAAAGCTATATACCTGAATGCTGGCATGACTGACAAGATAAAAGTCCATATCACGAGGATGTGTAATGGTACGATCCACAACAAGACCAGGGGGTACATTTCTGTTTCTGCCATCTTCATCTGCACGATTTGTTGGGAAGAAACGTGTGTGGTGACGCTTTTGAACCACCAAGAAAGTGATGGGTGGATTGTAATCTTTATTCAAAGTAGCACATGCTCTTCTAATAGCTGTCATTTCTTTCTGCATGACCTAAAAAAAAAAAAAAAAAAAAAAAAAAAAAAATCACATTAGAAACATTTATTAAAACTCAAGTAAAAAATTATGCTAGTACCTCAGCAAACTGTCCATCACTAACGCCATCTCGGTAAAAGATAATTCTTTGAGGTTGGTGTCCAGTTTTCTTGTAGAAAAATTGCAGTTGTGCGACGACAATTCTCTGTAGATCTTCAATGATCTCCATTCTTGGAGGCTGCAGACGCCACATGGTGTTGTACATGAATGCCTTGGGGTCATGACTTGCAGTAACCTACACAACAATACAATGATTTTAACCCACTTGCTTCATGGATTCTAAACCTGATATATACATTAAGAATAGACTCTATATTTTCAACTGTATAGAGCAACTTATAAAGCAGTCAAATTTACACGTCATGTGATTAATAGTTCAATTGTAAGTAACCCTTTATATAATAAAAGGAAAAACTACAATGATAATTTATTACTAAACAGCTAGGTTGCACGGTAAGTTTATCTTTCTTGTTGCTTCAACTTATCTATCTCTGTATCTATAGCCGTGAGATATAAAGATATATATATATTGGTTCAACGTCACAATCATAATACCTAGACCTAGAGTTAATGCATAATATAAATTCTCAATTGAGAAATGTTCATTTTTGGCTATTGATTTTTCTATTTTGATAAAAATTCAAAGATCAAAACTAGATATAAATGTTTAAACCAGGTTTTGCTTTTTACAAAATGCTCAAAACTAGTATTGATCAAAATTACGCGGCCAAAAGTCAAAATAATCAGGGATTCCGGGTTTTATTAAGTTTTGATAAATTTTGGGTTTTGGTTATTATAACATAATATATATGTCGTGGGTCTGCTATAATGTCCGATGTCCAATTGACCTTGAAAAAATAAATTTCGACCCCAAATTTTGGATTTTTCCATTTCAGGTCATTTGCACCAAAACATATTTTTAAAGGTCAAATGGACATAGGACAATATAGCGGACCCACGACGTTATGTATGTCATTTTTTTTTTTATTTGTAAGACTTTTGCATGTTAATACATATTTGCAATTAAAAGCGTAACTTCTTATTTGAAATTTGGAAGCATTATATTTTGCTTTGTATAACTAGAGAAAATGTGCTTCACTTTTGAGTGCCCCACACCCCTTGGGTCTAATGGATCCAATTGACTGTTCATCAAAATTCATACTCACTGCTGCAACAGATGGTTGGCTCTGGGAGTCTGGAGGTGGATGAGTAACATCAGCCCCCATGATCATCACTGGTTTCAACAGGCACGATGGTCTAAATAATAATAATAATATTAATAGCAACATATCTCTTCACTGGAAAGTTTTTAATACTAAATATTGATTTTTTTTTTTTTTTTTTTTTTTTTATAAGCTCCAAACATATATGAGAAAAATAAAACAAACTAATTTACCTGGTACTGGTATGCAAGGCATGGTTAATTCCGTTAAGTTTGGCATTGACCTTCAGTAATATATTGCAAGCAGTGGCTGGGTTCATTCTCCTCTTTATTGTAGTTGCTTTAATACATTGCGTCAGAACACCCATCTGCAGTTCTGAAACCTGCTTTACCTTAGCTGAAAATATAAAATATTAATAACTTAAGCAGTTGAGGTTTTATATTACATTATTACTTTGAAAAAATTACATGTTAATAGTAAGACATAATAATTTATTACTGTATCATACAAAATATCAAAAACATTTTTTTATACCTAATATATATAGAATATTATAGGCCTAAGCCTATATATATAATTACACTAGAAATAACTAGGATTAAGGATGGCAATACTGCTGTACATGGCATTTTGTGCTGAAAAATTATCGGTAAGCTATTTGTGTGTATAAATCGATAATAATATATGATCATAACAATTATAAATATTTTTCACGATATATGGGTTAGAATTTACTCTTCCTCACTCAAGTGTCCCTGTCAGCTTAATCTTAAATCCCTTTCTAATACTTTCCAATTTACTTATGTTTGCTATCAGGGTTTCTAGTAGTTTTTCAATATCATTTTTCCTGCATTTTCAAGGTATATTTTTACTTTTCAAGGAATATATTTGATGATAGGGGAGAGTGGGGTCATACGGGTCACTTGCAAAACACATTTTGTGAATTTTAAACTGTTTGAATTGTGGTAGGATGTTCAAATTTTTACCATTTGATGTCCTAAGCAGGACGTGTTTGTAAAAGTGTTTGTTGAACAATTGAGCCTCATCATTTGGGAAAAAAACAAGAAGGAATTTTTGAAGACAAAAAAGTAAGTTTTCTTTTTTTTACATTTTTGCTAATAAAATAAAAAATAATGTTTCCCCATTCCAAATTTTTTGTGAGAACATGTCTTAATATGTTACTTACATTATACCATAACATATATTTCATTGGTTTATCTACAATTTTTGATATTCATGTAAAAAGTGTACAGTCTACCATGGGGCGATGTGGGTCATTTTTACGGGGTCATGTGGGTCAGCTTCATTGTACTAGTTATGATCACTTTTAACCAATTGTTAGTTAATATTTAATATCTTTGATTTAGAAAATGGTGAGAGCATACAGAAGAAAAGGTAAAAGTTTGGATTAAGAAGCTATTTTGCAGGCCATCATTGATATGAAAGCTGCGGAAACTTCAAAGTAAGACCAACGTCCAAGCACTATAACATTCCCAAGAAGATTAAGCAATTTCTTGTAATTGTACTGGGACAGAAAAAAACAAAATAAAAAAGAATTTCTTTTGCCAATTACTGAGAAAAGTGTCACAGTTACAGGATCAGATGTAGTTTCAATTTTAATATTTTTAAATGATCCAGAGATTACAAAATCTGCTGAACATCCATACACAGAATTCCTCACATTCAAAAATAATTTGTCTACCTACATATTTTCAGAGTGCTAGACCTTTTAGAATAAGTAGTGCACCCCCTTAAAACATTAATAATCTTAATACTCTAAAATTTATAAAAAAAAAAAAAAAAAAAACTAAATCTTGTATAAAAATTTATTCGCTTGGTGACAAATTATTTTTTACTAGGACTAATTTGCTTATTTAAACTTTAAAATTGTAATACATTATGAAATAATAAGTGCAACCTTTGAAATAAAATAAAACAAGATTCCTAAATATGTATCTAGTGCCTTTTATTGGAGTGACCCACATGACCCCAAAAATAAACCACATGACCCCACGGTTTTGCAAATTGTGAGTGAAAACATCTTTTTGTATTTTAAAAAATTAAGGGACAAAGAGTTGGAATAGATCGTTCAAACTTTTGGAGTTTGTGTAGGAATAGATGAACTAAATTACCACACTTTTTATAACATCATACATCACAAATTAAAAAATACAAAAAATAAAATGTGCAAAGTGACCCGTATGACCCCACTCTCCCCTAATAATATGGGACTTAACTAATTTTAGGGTACCGTAATAAGAAAAATAAATAAACAATTTAATGTTATACTTTTATAAAACACTGTCCATGGTCCATAGCAAAGTAAACTTGCTACACTTTTTACTACAAAAGTAAAATAAAACTCCCAAACTTTTTTTAATTTCGGTACTTTCCCTAAAAGCCATATTATCGAGGGAAAAAATAGAGGCCCCTCAATGGGAATAGTTTCATAAAAATGCGGAATTTTATTCAAATTTTGTTTCTTTTTATATTTATATAATAATGATGATGTTTTTATACATCATTTTTTTTTTTTTTTTTTCTTTCGGTTTTTCGGTTTTCCAGGTTTTCCAGGTTACTAGAAACCCTGTTGCTATTCAATATTTATTTGTCAATCATATCACACAGTTGAACTTTTCCTTCACTTAATTTGTAGCTGCTCTCAGAGTGTGTAGTGTAAGCAATTATAACAAAGGCACAGACACGCTATGTTTTTGCTTGGAGTTTAGTGCCAAAAGATATCCAATAATTATTTATAATATCTGTGCTAGCAAGAGTTTCACTAAACCATGGGACTCTTTCACTAAGGTAAGGCCCTTGCTAGTTTCTAATATTATTTTCTTTCAAATTTATCTTACTTAACCATGATTTGTTCATTTTCCTAATATTTCATATAAAAATATTTGATCATAATATGGTTTAGAAGTGTAGCTTTTCAGCACAAAATGCTGTGTACGCAAATAGTTTTTTTTTTTTTTTTTTTTTTTTTAACAATATTGTGGCAATTTTGTATTGTTTTTGTATTTATATTAAATTTTATTGTATTTAGGCGTAGAACACCTTGAACAAAAAAGCTGTGTAATATCCTAACAAACCTGAAAATCAACTTTGATTTGGCTGGAGTCATTGATTTCTATTTTATTTTCCATTCACAAAATGACACTGGCGGTCACTTTTGACTCCGGCCAAATCAAAGTTGATCTTCAGGTTTGTTAGGATATTACACAGCTTTTTTGTTCAAGGTGTTCTACGCCTTTAATAGAAGACTTGCAAAAGTAGGTTTAGTGAGAAAATAAACAAACTCACAGCCCAACAATACTAACAAAGTGCTAGCAGACGATTTGGTGTTCCTGTCTCAATTTAACATGCTTTCTTATGGGGGAATGCAGCAGCTATAACTCAAGTTAGAATTATTTTTCAGAGCTGAAATATTTACTGTAGCTTACTGAGCCTCAAAGCTTTTGTTTTCCTGGATTTGAAGTCAATTGGGTGAAAAAATAATTTTTAACCAAATCACTTGAAATACAGGAAAACAAAAGCTTGAAGGCTCAGTAAGCTACAGTAAAAATTTCAGCTCTGAAAAATAATTCTAACTTGAGTTATAGCTGCTACATTCCCCCATAAGAAAGCATGTTAAATGTAGACAGGAACACCAAGTCGTCTGCTAGCACTTTGTTAGTATTGTTGGGCTGTGAGTTTGTTTATTTTCTCACTAAACCTAGTCAGGCAAGTCTTCTATTTAAAAAAAAAAAAAAAAAAAAAAAAAAAAAAAAAAAAAAAAAAAAATTTAGTTGCAACAGCAGTTAATGACTTACAATAAGCATCTCCCCTGTCTGGAACAACAATGAAAACAATGTGGTAGCCTTTCAGCTTCTCCAATTGAGTGATGAGCTCTCGAGTGTTCCTCATATTCACATTGTAGGTACCACTGCATTGGTCCACATCCATGCCAAAGTTCTTTCCATTTTTTACCAGCAACTCTTGAAAGTTTCTGTAGGAGGGGGAAAAAGAGAAAGAGAGAGAAAAAAAAGTAAATTAATGATAATAAAAAAGAAGTTACAATGCATTAATTTCAAAATGTAAAATTACGTATAGATTATATAATTTAACAATCATAAAACAAGAAACAGCATACAGCTTCTGTATATAATATATTATTTAAAACAATCCATGCAGAATTAATTTGATTTATTATTATAAAGGGCTTGGTTTCCCTCAGCTTGGTTTCCATGATTTATGATTTTACACTTTGGCATTGTTCTCTGTTATTGATTTTCATATATCAGCAGACTAAAAATTTTAGCACACAGAACACCATGACAAAAATTTACTGTTTTTTATTTATGTTTTCTTTGTTTTATTATATTATTGCCACAAGCCTAATATTTTCGTCTATATATATAAAATAAAAATTTCTTGACCATGAAGCAAAATGTTTTTATAATACAGTAGCTTCAAAGTGTTTGGCACATCAACATAATAAATTGTATTTTCACCAACCTCAACTCACTGTCGTGGATTCTGTCTAGATTGAGGATGGCCCACTTGCGTAGAGTGCCTCCCTTGAGGAACTGCTCCCTATTATTGAGTCTCCACTCTCCTTTCTGTGGCTGCACTTTGGCATTCTGGCTGTACTCTAAGGCAGGAGGATTTAGTACACGGGCTTGTACTTTTTCCATCTGCTCAGACACAGTGATACCAAACTCTTGCATGCATGGATCTCGGTTCAAGGCAAGGTTGCGGAGCTGGAACAAAGCAATGCAACTGTCAAACAACAAGGAAAAGTGCACGCAAAATATGGGAGAATGTCATTTCAAGAGTTTATATCATTATTATTTTCCCTTGAAAATATATAATGGAAAATTTGACATGCAATAATTAATGAATAAAAAGATATGAGAGCAAATCAAATTTGAAAAGTATTATTATTTAGAACAAAGTAGGATATACTGTGGAAAGGGCAATAGTGGGCTTAAAGGCCTTGTCAACTTACTTTTTTATCATTTAGAATACTAGACAGATAATTACCATACCTTAATATCCATGAATTAGACCCCATCACGTTAAATTTGTATTTATTTTCGTTTATTTTCCTTTTTGCGGTTATATCACGTATCTGACGTCACAGTGCACCGATGGGGCCATGATGAGTCAAAGAATTTGAGGGGAGGGGATCACGTGACCAAAGCGGTGTGACCGAGTGTGACTCTGATTGGCGGATGAGATGAGACCGCGTAAAAGTTTGAATCGTATTTTCGAGGTTCTACTTTAGAGATTGCGCGCAGAGTATAATTACCATGATTTATTATATTATATGTACACATAAAGATTATTTTAAATAAGTAGATTTTCTGCATTTCTACCAAGTAACTGATAACAGGCTATAAATGTTACACATTAGAAAATAATTGCGCGTAAACATATTCTACGAAGATCATAACGCGTGTGTACCACTGTCTGTATTGATACTGGCGACGTCGCTCTCTCTCTCTGTCTAGGAAATATATGAGTGAGCTAGCTTGGCGACCGCGGGGACACCGGCGTGCCGGTTGCCGGTGTGCGTGCTGTTTCAGCAACCCGCTGCTCTGCTGCCTTGTGTGTTGGTCGGGGAGTCGCCAGCACACGCATCTCAATCTCTTCGCTCTCCTCTCGCCCCTCTCTACCCCCTCTTTCTCAATTAGATAGTTGAGAAAGAGGGGGTGGAGAGGGGCGAGAGGAGAGCGAAGAGATTGAGATGCGTGTGCTGGCGACTCCCTGACCAACACACAAGGCAGCAGAGCAGCGGGTTGCTGAAACAGCACGCACACCGGCACGCCGGTGTCCCCGCGGTCGCCAAGCTAGCTCTCTCATATTTCCTAGAGAGAGAGAGAGCGACGTCGCCAGTATCAATACAGACACAGTGGTACACACGCGTTATGATCTTCGTAGAATATGTTTAGGCGCAATTATTTTCTAATGTGTAACATTTATAGCCTGTTATCAGTTACTTGGTAGAAATGCAGAAAATCTACTTATTTAAAATAATCTTTATGTGTACATATAATATAATAAATCATGGTAATTATACTCTGCGCGCAATCTCTAAAGTAGAACCTCGAAAATACGATTCAAACTTTTACGCGGTCTCATCTCATCCGCCAATCAGAGTCACACTCGGTCACACCGCTTTGGTCACGTGATCCCCTCCCCTCAAATTCTTTGACTCATCATGGCCCCATCGGTGCACTGTGACGTCAGATACGTGATATAACCGCAAAAAGGAAAATAAACGAAAATAAATACAAATTTAACGTGATGGGGTCTAATTCATGGATATTAAGGTATGGTAATTATCTGTCTAGTATTCTAAATGATAAAAAAGTAAGTTGACAAGGCCTTTAAACTAAAGGCATATTCAACATGACAACATCAGCATTTATATCACAGAACACTTGATGGGACTAACATAAATAACATTAATTGGTCTCAAAACCCAACTGTAGCTCCGTAGCAGATATCAGAAAATTTCAATTCATGCAACCCGCACAACATTTTCATACTAGTTTTTGCCTGTTTCTGACGCCATGAACAGAAATATTCACGCAAATTGCATACTTGATGCAGTTTTTTCATGCTCTCTTATGGGGCCACATTTACATTCTGGTAAAAATTATCATCAGTTTTGTAGATCACATTTTGTGTCTAATGATTAAAAAGAACATATATTGTTTTATGTTTTCTATGCTTTTAAAACAAACAGGGACTCCTTGAGAAAGAAAAAAAAAAAAGCTTAAAACTACCAAAAAGTATCTCGTAATTGTAAACAAAATAAATTTGGCAAATAGTCAATGCAATTTTAACAAAAATGTTACATTTTGCGACTTAACATGATAATATAAAATACAGTAGTACTGAGAAGTATGAGAACAGTGTATTACGATGGTTTGGTCATGTTGAGAGAATGGGTGATGAAAGAAAAGCAAAGCAGGTATTTCATAGTACAGTGGATGGAAGGAGAGATAGAGGCAGGCCTAAAACATCATGGTCTGAGGTGGTTGGAAGATGTTTGAAAAATAAGAATGTACGCAGTATGAAATGCAAAAGGAAATGTATGAAACAAGGTATGAGACTGGCGGAAGCAAGTGAAGTATGTCAGGATAGGAAGTTGTGGAGGTCTATCACTGGGTCAGGATAAAACATCTGTGTTGTTGGCTTACCCCGAAAGGGATTTATAGCGTCATGATATGTATGTATGTATGTATGCAGTAGTACCACTAGTACCAATTTCTAATTTTGTTCTTCTTTTATTTCATGCATTTCTTCCCTATCACATTTTAAAGTACATTAATGTGCCGTTTCAGAAACACCCTTGTTTTCCTTATGATTTAAAAACTTTGAGTGTTGTAGGTTGTGGAACAAACCCAAAGGTATAAAAAAGAATAATAGGCCTATACCTAACAATAATAATAATAAAAAAAAAAAATGACAAGTGTAGCTACATATCGAGGGGGCTCCGCTATATTGTCCTAAGTCCACGTGGTTCATTATTTACTAATGTCCTAAGTCCAAGTGGTTCATTATTTACTAATGTCCTAAGTCCATATGGTTCAAAATTTACTAATGTCCTAAGTCCAATGTTACTCACTTTTCAGGAGAAACAAAAAACTAATTATCTCAACTAATAATCATGTAAATACAAACTACTTTCGCGAGTATTACCAGTAATTATGGACCCATTTAATGCGATAATTTTTATAAATAGCAAATGGCATTATTCATCAAAATAAATTATTAAATATTAAATGATTTTTTTTTTTGTATAAGTTTTCAAGATAATTTTAATGAAAAAAATTATTTAGATTAAAAGATTTAATTAAAAAAATAATATTTGCACCACATTTGAAAAAAAATAGCATGTGCAGCATAGTTTGTATTAATAACATAAAACACAACTTATATTGCGCGAGTATAACAGCTTTTAGATATATAAAATATTTTAGATAAAAAAATTACATAAGAAAAAATTACTTTTTTTAAAATGTAATTATTTAAAAATGACGTCTCAGGCAGTAACTTTTTCTTATGCCCACAGGCACAAAATTGCTGCAATTTTTTTCACCTACATAAAAATACTTGATGAACTAAAAAATTAGAAATTAACATACCAATCGATTCAGGACGATGTTCTCTTTTAGAATATGACACTTATTAAACCCCTAATTTTTTTAAGTGTTTCTCGTTCTTTATATCCAAGAGTATTAAAAATACTGCCAAAATTGTATTGTTTTTTCTTAATTTTTACTTTTATACACTTCTTGCGTTTTCAGGTGGATTTAAAGTGCTTGTTGATTTTTATGTATGTTAAGGAAATTAAAAATAAAGTCGGGTTGGCTCTCTTTTTTTTGTATATTTTTTTCATTGTGTTTTTAAATCGAAGGTTCAGATGATTATTATAATTAAGTGCTCATTTACTAACAAATAAAAACAATAAAACGACATTCAAATCATTTATAAAAATAATATGGGCGTCATGAAAAAATACGATTTCTTCCGTAGATCTGGTATTAAAAAAATATCATCCTTTGCAATTATTTAGTACCTCGCGTGTGTCTTACATATTAACACTACACAAAATGTATAGAATAGTATAGGAATAGTTGTAAAAATAATAATAATAATAAAGTACGTGATTTTATGCGAAAATCACATGATGATGGAAAATTTACATGCGGCTTTCAATTATATGCATCTAATTAATTTCGGTACAGACGCGAGGCTCGCTGTGGTCTATGATTAAAGCTATTCACTGGTTTCAGACCGATGAAAAAAATTCTGTACTGTATGTGTCTTAGGTCGATAAAATTCCTTGACAGTCCTTAAAATATTATTTTTTCATATACGACATATACGCAAATTTAATATTGTCACAGCAATCTTCGGAAGTCAAGTCGGAGAAATGAGTGTCTATTAAGAGCCTGCAAAAGTTTTGGGGGTAGTTTTCCAATTAAAAATAAATTATAATGAAAAACATTAACTTAAATTAACAATAATTATTTCAGTTAAATACAATCACCGTCGTTTTCAAAGCAATTAGCCGCTTACTTGTACATAACTTTAGCGCGTAAAAGGGGGCGTGTCTGGTACAAATATTGTCGAATTTTTTATGCCACGGCTTTATTTTTTTAGATATTCATGTAAAAATTAGTGTAAATATGTAAAATAAGTTGTTTGATCATTGCAAACGAAAAAACCATTTAGGTTCAAAATGGACTTAGGACATTAGTATTTTTTCAAAAACGTGGACTTAAGGCATTAGTAAATAATGAACCACTTGGACTTAGGACATTAGTAAATAATGAACCACGTGGACTTAAGACAATATAGCGGAGCCCCCTCGATATATATATATATATATATATTTTTTTTTTTTGAGGAGTTTTTTCATCTCTGCAGTTAGCAGTTAGCAGATGTGGTGTGAGCCATCTCTAGCTGTACAGAGCTCTCTGCCGAGCCTTACTGATGAGTCCTAGGTAAAGGACGACACCGGTCTACGGCCAAGAGTAAGTCTGATGCTGTTTTATAATGTTGTGCCTTTGATGTAATGTGAGAACGTGAGATGTTAGGTATATCGTATTTTACATTGACACTATACCCCTCATCCCTTTTAACGTCTATTTTTATCTAGCGCAAGCTAGAATGATTTGCATCCCTAGTCCCAATTTACTATTTAAATTAGAGAATTTTCGCGTTTTATTAATTTTCAATTCAACGTGCTCTAATCTCTACCAACTATTTTCTAATTATATTTTTTTAAACGTAATTAATACCAACCGCGATGGTTTTTTCCTATATATTAGATATATATATTTATAGATATATATAGCCTATATCCTATATATCGATGTTGGGATGCAGAAATGCGACCGATGAGAAAAATCATGAGGTTTTTACTCATGATTTTTCTCATCGGTCGCATTTCTGCATCCCAACATCGATATATATATTATGTATTTTTTTTTATTGTAGCACGCGTCTTTCTTTCAAACAGTTTATGAAATACTTATTTTCGTATGCTTTAGTGGAGCAAATATCAATTTTAGACATAAATTGAAATGCTTTTATAATCAAGACATGTATTTACGGCATTTTTCTAAAAAAAAAAAATATATATATATAAAGGAACAAACTGCTTTGAGGCAGACTTTAAGCAATTTCGCTTACATACACTTCCGTTTCGACATACTGTGCATGCGTCGCAAAAGAGGATGTGAGCAAAATCGCTTTTAGCCTCAAAAAAGTTGTTCCTTTACTAGTCTGATGGCGTATTTTTCTATAGCAAAATGGTGATTTCAAAGGTCCCTTGAATTTTGTTATAATGAGGTTTTACTCTATATATCGAGGGCTACGCGGCATTTTGGTACTACTTTAATCTCCGCGGATGTAATTTTGGCACATCTGCATTCTCCGTGCTCCCCTCTTTTGAATCATCTTTATACGCTAAGCCTGTACAGATGTGCCATTAGTAGGCGCGGCAGAGATTGCAGATGTGCCAAAATTGCATTTGCGGAGATTGCAATAGTACTAAAATGCCATGTAGCCATCAATATGGTGGGGTGGCACATGGGGGAAGGGGGTTGCAATAAATGTGAGATTACACTGACCATCTCCTCCTCTCCACTGTGCCAGCTAGACTTGGAAAGTACAAAAGTGTGCCAGGCTACATGTTAGGTGCTACTTACAGCTCCCATAATTTTGTCTTTGCGGATGTTTGCAGGCGTAGCTGCTGCCTTGATCATACTTCTTGTCTGAACTTCATCCAACTTCTTGATGGTTGCTTGCCCTGCCACAATCCTACACAGCTTCAAAATAAACATGTTTCATTAATAAATTTGAGGGGGTAGGGTAAAAATGTGATCTATAGCAATCTACCCTAGAAATTTGATCCCATCTCCCAACAATCCATAAATTAGAGAATCTTTGTGTTTTATTACTTTTTCAATTAAATGTTTCTACTTGTTGTTCAAAGTATTTATTTTTAATTTTTAATCTTTTATACATTTTATTGGTAAATAACTAATATAATAATAAAAGCTTTTTATTTTGAGGTCTAGTTTAGCCAAGAATCATTGCCTATTAATTGAAACCAAAAGTTCTCTTACCTCAGCTGGAAGGTAAATTTGCCTATCTCTTGCTCCTACATGAAGACATGGCATGAGAGGGAATTTCATTCTGTAGTTTCTTGACTCCAGAAAGTATTGCTCAACTGTCTTCTTTCCTGTATCATTGCTTTCAAACCTGTATAAGAAATAAAAGTAAAACATTTTAATATAATTTTTTATATGTAATAATAAAAGTTTTTTTTTTTTTTTTTTTTTTTTTTTTTTAATAAATGGGCATTTTTGCTACTTTTATAAATTTTTTCCTCGGCAGTTATAAAATAACCAAGCAGTATCACACTCCACTCACTGACAACTTTAGTAAAGTTTTAAAAATTATAACTTACGTCAATTTGCTAGGTGGATCTTTTAAGCCATTGACCCGGTAAACTCTCTTGGTGTTTGGTTGTCCTGGTACCTCATACTCCACCTTCAAACCTTCAAATCAAAACAAAATAAATATCATTATATTTTTGTGTAAAAACTTGGGGGGAAACATTGCTGTTGATATATGTATACAATATGTTAAAAAATAAAACAATTAAATTTATAATAGAAAATAATAGAGAGGGATTAGAGCATGATGAATTTAAAATTGAAAAAACACAAAGATTCTCTCATTTATAGGCTTATATTTACTTGTGAATCGTATAAAATATTACAGCTTATACATGTGCTTAATAAATTTTTATTTAAATAGACGTTACAATATACTGTGTCAATAAAATTAAAATACGATATACCTCTATCTCGTGTTCTCACACTACATCAAAAGCACATTGTAAAACAGCATCAGACCTACTCAATGTTTTAGACCGGTTTTGTCCTTTAACTAGGATTCATCACTAAGGCTCAGCAGAGAGTTCTGTACAGCTACAGATGGCTACACTACTAAAAATAATTATTTTTTGAGAACCAGAACTGGTTCCGGTTCCTGGAACTTCCCAAAACTGCTTTTTTTGAAGTGGTTCAGAGAATCAGTTCTTAAGAATCCCTTTTTTTGGAACTGGTTCTGGGAATTTGTTTTTTCAAGGTCAAGTGGGCTTCAAATAACATTTCTTTAAAAAAAAAATCATTGAAATATCATTGATTACTTCTGATTTAAATAAATTTTACCTTTCAGGAATCTTTCAACATCCATGTGCTGGTACTGGTTAAGTCCTTGTAGTTCATTTCTGTTAGTATTTGCCAATTCACATATCAAGTCAATGACTTGCTGACCAGTTGGAAAGCCTTTATGAGCAACTATAAATAAATAAAAAGAATAATAAATATCTAGTACAAAATATACCTTATGTTAGCTTACATACATACCATCTAGATTGATGAAAGGTTTCCAGCCTAACGAGGTAGACTGGAAGTGACCAATCCACAACTCCATACCATTTCCCAAATACTCTACACGTCCAACAGGGGCACTGAAGAAAGAGCGGCCAACTTGAGTCATTCTGAAAATGTATTATATATGTTTATTGTATGTATTTTATGTTTTTATAGCAATAATTAAACTAAGCACTTGAATATTTGTGTGCATTTGAATCTATTGATGGTTAAGATCCACAGTATACATAAAATATTTGACCAATAAATTTATTTTATTAATCACTAGCAATTTCAATTTGAACAATTGAAAATTACTTTGGTACACACCTGTTGGCAGCAGTATTACGCATGACAACATCAATCACATGCAAGCAATCCTGAGGGATGAGGGATTTTTTATTTGATGCTAAGTACTGTTGAATACCAGATGAATCAATACTTTTCACCTTCTTCATAGTAACTTCATACTCATCAATACAGTTTCTTTCCACGTTGTTTACTCTAACTTTTAATGAATGCTGTAACAAATACAACAGAAAGTTATTTACTATAACTATATCTTAAACATAGGTGAATTTCTATTACTGTCATAGTTGTGAATGAGCAGTATCATTTACCGGATCTTTAAATGGCAGAAGACCAACACTGTATAAATTTTTCTTGCCATCAAATGCTGGATTTCTTCCTGGACAGGCTTGCTTAAGAAACTCCATCACTGCAGGTCTGAAATGATATCAAGTATTTTGATTAAAATATTTTATACATATACTGCATTCCTACTGTAGAATTCATCACAAACCCTGCTCCTCTTACCTCCAAAAATGCACAATTTATTTAAGTATATAACATTAGTGCAGGAATTTGTTCCACCACCCACTTCTTAAATGACTGGAACACAAGGAACAGGACTTGGGAGCTTCTTATAATTAAAGCCCTTCTCAACTTACTTTTTTATAATTTAGAATACTAGATTGATAATTACCATATCTTATTATCTATGAATTAGACATCATTACGTTGATTTTGTATTGACTGTTATTTCACACATCTGGCGTCACAATGTACCACCGCCAATCCCAGTAAACCGCTCTGGTCACGTGATAAATTTAAGCCTCTCTCTTAAAGCCATAGACCACATAAAACAACACGTGCTTTTTAATGAATAAACACAAAATGGGATCTTCAAAACTGTTGACAATTTTTACAAGAATGTTAATGTAGCCCCACGAGAGAGCGTGAAAATACTGTAAAGTATGCAATTTGCGTGAAAATGCATGTTTATGACGTCAGAAACATGCAAAAATTAGTATGAAAATGTTGTGCGGGTTGCATAAATCGAATTTTCTAATCTGTGTTACGGGGCTACAGTTGGGTTTTGAGACAAACTAATGTTATTTATGTAAATCCCATCAAGTGTTTTGTGATATAAATGCTTATGTTTTTCTCCGGTCTATGCCTTTAAGTTCTTTACCCCTATCATGGCCCCACTGGTACATTGTGACGTCAGATGCGTGAAATAACAGTTAAAAGGAAAATAAATGAAAATAAATACAAAATCAGCATGTTGGTGTCTAATTCATGGATAACAAGCTATGGTAATTATCAATCTAGTATTCTAAATGATAAAAAAGTAAGTTGACAAGGTCTTTAAGTACTGTAACAAATACCGGTAACTAACCTTAGAAGTCTCTTTGGTTTATCTGGATTTATGTCAACATCATAATGAATATACGTGTTTGTATTTTTGATAGTTAGAGCCATGTGATTTGTTTCTACCAATATGGGTCTGCCTTTGGTGCCTTGAGTCTTACGCAGAGTAAACTCAGGTGGTGGGGCTGGGACAGTAGCCTGGAGCTGCTGTGGTGGGGCCCTCTGAGTTGGAGCTTGTTGTCCCGACATTTGTTGTGGAGGGGCTCTCTGAGTTGGAACTTGTTGCCCTGGCATTTGTTGGGGAGGGGCTCTTTGAGTTGGGACTTCTCGTACAGGTGCTTGCTGAACAATTTGCTGAGGTGCACTTGAGCTCACACTCAATGAAGGAAAGCTTTCTTGCAGAGTATCTGCTCCACTAGGTCTCTGGCTTTGCATGCCGGGCTGACCCCTTCCTATTCCTCCTTGCTGTTTATGACTCAAGCCACCCTGCTGTCCATGGGCTGTACCAGTGGTTTGCTCAGACACCTGACCTCGGCCATGACCAAATGCAGGTACTCCACGCCCCCTCCCTCTACCTCCTTCCTGTTGAGAAGGAAGGGCAGGCTCTCTTTGCTGTTGAGGGGCTGCACCAGGGGTTTGCCCAGACACCTGACCTTGGCCACGCCCAAATGGTGGAGCACCACGCCCCCTACCTCTGCCTGCTTCTTGCTGTACTTGAGGAGGAGCTTCTTGTGAGCCAGAAGGAGAGCCATCACCCGACTCATCACCTCCACTCCTATTTCCTCTTTTTCCTAATGAGCATACAATAAACATACATTAAAAATAGGTGAAATGAATATTAAAATAATCAATACGAATACACAGGTAATGGAACATTTTTACTTGCCTTTTTTATTCTTTCCCATATCTGATGTATTCTGATTTACCTGAACAAAAAATTTAATTAGTTTTGATTATACAGCAATGTAACTCTACATTACATTGAGTATGCAGGAATATCCGCAATCATTGTATTCCATTTTTTAATGGTGAGCTGGAGGGAAAGAGAAAAAGAAAAAAACAAACAAACAAACTATGTACTGTACATTATGTACGTACCGGTAACAAGATTTCAATATACATATTAAAAAATTTACACCATTTTTTTCAATAGCTTCATAAAACACACACAAATACCTATAAATAGTAGACAATTTGTTGGCCTTGTATGGTGATAGATTTCTAATATGTAGAGTTCAATATGCTAAAAATGGCGTACTCTGTATAATATAGAAAAAATCAAAAGCTATAGCGAGGTACGCCACGCGCCATGGTACATAACTTATAACATCTATTGCGTAAGATTGCACAACCTCAAGCAAGAATTTTCTGGAATTTTCTTAAAAAAACACAATGAACTAATTTTGGTGATTCCCCAAACAGACAATACGTATCGAATTAACCTCCCATCCCTTGAGCTTTTTGGGCTTGATGCTGTTTGAGCACTGATTTCTCAAGACCCGCGGACAAGGGCAAGGACAAAGGGCCCTCAGAAAACAGATGCGAAGAAGTATTTGTACATACAGACAGGACAGGCCCTATATCCTGTCTGTGTGTGTATATGTGATGATGCGGTTACATCACATTATGATGCACAATATCATAATATGTGTACATTATAGGATTTGCAGAATAAAATAAATATGTTTTTGTGTACATTTACCTTAAAAGTTAAAACACACGTCTGTTAAAAGTACCAATTTCAGGTTGAAAGTACGAACCTTAAAACTTACAAACTATGTCAACTCTTAATCCATAATCTGACTGCCAGCGCCAGCTGGAGACAATGGAGACTTGGGAGTGGGAGGTGGGAGTGGAAATAAAATGAATGACGGAATCGGACCGTTTCCCACTCCGAGACGACGACCGCGCGCCTTTTCAAACTGTTTCAAACTAAAGTTTTAAATTTTTACCCAGTAAACCATATTATACGGAAATATACATGGCAAGTACTTTTTATTATAAAACTACGTGAAAAGTACATGCCCTCAGATTTCTGCATGTGCTTTTCATGTAGTTTACAAAAATGTAACTGAAATGTATTTGACATGTACATGAACAGAGCTTTTAAGAAAGTGCTTGCAAAGTGTTTTTTTATTTTTACTTGCATGCACTTCACAAGTACATGCAGTGCCAACCAATCAGAAGCGAGTAAAAAATAAAGAGAAAAATAAATATATGTTTTATCTCTATCTTCTATATCATGCGACTATGGCTCAGTGGTACCCACGAGAAAATTTTTAATTTTTGAATGACTCAAAAGTTATTTATTTTGGATTGAAAAGACTCAATTCAAATTTTGATGAATTATAATCATTCAAAGTGACTTAAAAAGGCTTTAAAATTAAAATGACTCAAAGTGACCCCAGTTAAATAGACTTAAAGTCAAGTATTATGATTCAATTTTTAAAACCACTCAAAGACGTTCAAAATTAGTTTATTTTTTCCATTTAAAAAGACTCAAACTGACTGTAAGATTTCAATCAAGTTTAATTCAATTTATTTACACTCAATTTGATTTAGATTTTAAATAATTTATTTTAACTCAAATGTATTTGGAACAAAAATAATTTAATGTGATTCATTTTTATTTAAAGCGAATTATTTTCAATAACATTCAAATGGATTTAAAACCATTATAAAATATACTAATTAAAACAAGTTAGAATAATTCAAAATCATTTCACTTTTAATATTATTCAAAAGGCATTTATTATTTAGTGATTTAAATTGATTTAAACACGATTCAAACTGTTCATGAAAATTAATTAAATTTAAACTTAATTGTTTTCAATTAAAAACATTTTAATTGTTTAAAACATTAAACGTCTTTAAATGAATTCAAAATGAATCGAAATTTGAAATTATTTATTTTTATTCAAAAGTAAATAAGTTAAAATCTAATTCAATTCTATTCAAAGATATTTAAAACTATTTATTTCGTAAAAACCATTTGTTTTGATTCAAAATTATTCAAAATTTAATTAACTTTTGTCGAGTGACAAATTAAATGAATTTCATATTTATTCAAAATTATTTATTTTCATTCAAAAGTAAAAAAGTATTAAATTTTAATTCAAATCCATTCAAAAATATTTAACACTATTCAATTTGTAAAAACCATTTGTTTAGACTCAAAATTATTCAAAATTCAACTAACTATTGTAGAGTGACAAAATTAATTTCAGTTACACTCAAAATTATTTATTTTCATTCAAAAGTAAATTGGTAGTAAATTTTAATTCAAATTCATTCAAAAGCATTTAAAACTTTTTAATTTAAAAAAAAACACATTTGTTTAGACTCAAAATTATTCAAAATTCAACTAACTATTGTAGAGTGACAAAATTAATTTCAGTTTCACTCAAAATTATTTATTTTCATTCAAAAGTAAATTGGTAGTAAATTTTAATTCAAAATCATTCAAAAGCATTTAAAACTATTAATTTTAAAAAACTATTTGTTTATAGACTCAAAATTATTCAAAATTCAACTAACTATTGTAGAGTGACAAAATTAATTTCAGTTTTACTCAAAATTATTTATTTTCATTCAAAAGTAAATTGGTAGTAAATTTTAATTCAAATTCATTCAAAAGCATTTAAAACTATTAATTTTAAAAAACCATTTGTTTTTACTCAAAATTGAATTAATTAAGTGACAAAATTAATTTCATTTTCACTCAAAATTATTTATTTTTATTTAAAAGTAAAAAAGTAGGAAATTCTAATTCCATTCTATTGAAAAAATTTAAAAAAATTTATTGTTTAAAAACCATTTGTTTGGACTCAAAATTATTAAAAATTCAATTAATTATTGTAGTGACAAAATGAATTTCATTTTCCCTCAAAATTATTTATTTTCATTCAAAAGTAAAAAAGTAGGAAATTCTAATTCTTTCTATTCAAAAACATTTTAAACAATTTATTATGTAAAAACCATTTGTTTGGATTTAAAATTTTTCAAAGTTCAATTTATTATTGTAGAGTGACAAAATGAATTTCATTTTCACTCAAAATTATTTATTTTTATTCAAAAATAAATTAACTTAGTAGTTAATTTTAATTCAAATTCATTCAAAAACATTTAAAACTATTTATTTTGTAAAAAACATTTGTTTTGACTCAAAATTATTCAAAATTCAATTATTATTTTAGTGACAAAATTAATTTCATTTTTACTCAAAATTATTTATTTTTATTAAAAAATAAATAAATAGTAAATTTTGATCCAAATTCATTCAAAAACATTTCAAACTATACGTTGTAACAACCATTTGTTTCTACTCAAAATTCAAAATTCAATCAGTTTTGTTGAATGGAAAAATGAATGTCATATTCACTCAAAATGATTTATTTTCACTTAAAAAGTAAATATGCAGTAAAATCTAGTTAAATTAAAAAAAAAAAGTTAAAATTATTTAAATTTTATAAACCATTTGTTTTGAGTAAAAATTATACTTAAAATGCAATGGATATAATTATTTTTTGCAAACACATGGTTTTTACAAAATGAATAATTTTGAATGGAATTGAAATAAAATTTACTACTTATTTACTTTTGAATAAAGATAAATAATTTTGAATAATTTTGAGTCAAAACTAATGGTTTTTAAAAAATAAATAGTGATATAGTTTTTTTTTAATAGAAATGAATTATAATTTACCACTAATTTACTTTTGAATACAAATAAATAATTTTGAGTTGATTTGACAATTATTTAGACACTATAATATAAAAAGTTGAGTGAGTTTTGAATATTATTTGAGTCAAAACATAGTTTTTACAAAAGAAAATGTTTTTAAATGTTTTTGAATGGAATTGAATTATATAGAATTTTACACTTATTTTCTTTTGAATAAAAGTAAATTATGTTGATATAATATAAAAATCATGTCACCCTACAAAAGTTGATTTAATTTTGAATAATTTTGAGTCCAAACAAATGGTTTTTACGGAAAACAAATCAATTTAAATTTTTTTGAATGGAATTGAACCAAAATGTGTACCTATTTTATATTTACTTCACGAAAGTATAAATGCTTTTGCCAAAGTTTTGATTAGTTTTGAATTCATTTGAACGAGTTTGATTCTGCCATAGTTTTGAGCGCAATTGAGTTATCTTAATTAAGTTGAAATAATTTAAAGCGTATTTATAAATGGTTCTGAATAATATTTAAAATATTAATTAAAATTGATTGAATTTGAATGAAAGTAAATGGTTCTACATTTAAGCATACCCTGCTCACAAAACCGCGCAAAAAACCGCGCGGTTACCGGGCAAAAAACCGAGCTCGGTAACCGCGCGGTAACCGCCCGGTTACCGGGCGGTTACCGCGCGGTTACCGCGCGGTTTTTGGGTTGAAACCGCGCGGCTGCCGGGAACCGCGCGGCTGCCGGGAACCGCGCGGCTGCCAGGAACCGCGCGGCTGCCGCAAACCGCGCGGCTGCCGCGAACCGCGCGGCTGCCGGGCGGTTCTCACGTTGAACCCAGATGGCTCTATGGTTTACATGGCGCGTGCTGTTGAACCCAAATGCCGCCTTCTCCGACGCTTTCAGTGGGCTCCGTACCTTTCTGGTTCAATAATGTCGCAAAAAACTTACTTTTATTTTCACTGCACCTGAATTAGTTAACAGAACACAACATTTTCTACTTACACACGTATGTGTACCATTGAATAACAAAAATACCATTATATATACTACACACATTTTCATTGAAAAAGCGTACCTTTTATATAAATACCACGCTTTTTCAATCAAAAGAAAATACATATAAAAATTATGAAATACATATAATTATTGGGTTCAAGTCAACAAACAATATCTAAGACATAAAAATATATATTTAATATACATACTAATAAAAACAAACCCAATATATTACAAAAAAAAAAAAAAAAAAAAAAACTTTACGTTCCGCATGATGCGTATATAGAAAAACGTTGGTCTTTGCGAAGTTCAAAGCCACTCGCCATAGCCGCGCCCAAGGACATGTAACAAAAATCACTGTTTTAGCCCTCTACTGATATTAAAACTTTGGATTTATACATTCAGTAAATTCTTACCTCATTTATAAACATCGAGCACTAATTATTTAGCTTCTTACAATCCTTTGTACTTAATATTCACGTAAAAAACAACACAAAGTATATTCGCCATATTTGCTTCTTCAATGCTCAAGTTCACTGACATACTGCGCATCTTTCTCACACATCCTAAATGCGCATGCGCTAGATCACGTGACCTTATTCTAAAAACCGTGCAAAAACCGCGCGGTTCTTAGGAACCGCGCGGTTTTATAAGGGCCGCGCGGCTTTTGCACGGTTTTTTAAGAACCGCGCGGCTTTTGCACGGTTTATTGAGAACCGCGCGGTTTTTTTTATTTTTCTCAGAACCGAGCGGCTAAAATCACGGTTTTGTGAGCAGGGTAAATAAATAATTTTGAATAGCTTTGAATTGACGAGTAACTTTGTTTTACTTTGATCTGAAAACAACTGAAATAATTTTCTATGTAAAGTTGAATAAAATTGAGTCATCTTAAATCGGGGATTTTTTTATTTCAAGATGAGTTCTGATTGGCTGGTTCAAATTTATAGCCGTTAATATTTTTTAAAAATGTAACGTATTTGTGGCGTCCTTTCATAAGAGAAAGACGTGTTCTTTAGTGCTCTGATAATTGATTGATAATTACTGGTAAAATGCGATGTTAGCCTACAACTTTTGGTGTTACAGGTGAGTTAAGCACGTACTCTAACATTTGAAATGTCAATTTTGTTTGAAAACACTCAACATAATTCATTTCCGATCAGAAATAGAAATATATCTGTATCAATAACAGCTTTTTATATATTTTATAATTATATATCACACTGTATAAAGAATTGATTCTTATTGGTACAGTATATTTTCATTTTTCTTTTATTCTTTTTATTGGGCCACCAATTTAATTACATTTGAAGTCATTCATTTTGATTTAAAATAAATATGACTTTAATTTTTTTTTTTTTTTTGCTTTACTGTACAGAAAGAATTATGCATGTGATTTATTGTGATGTATTATAATGATTTTTTACACGGAAAAAATGTAAAATATTATTAACATTTTCATGTTTGAAGATTGAAGTTAATAGCTTTCAGTAATGAAATAATTGAAAAAGTTATAATTTTTGGTTCGAAATTAAATATATATTTTTAACATATAATTTTTTCCGTGTGCTAAATTTTTGCTAAATAATTGCTATAATGGAGGTTATCGGTTTAAAAAATTCTTAAAAATTTCTATGGCTTAAAACACGTAAAAGTATGTATAGTATTTCTCATTTAAATTTCTCTAAAATCGGTAGAGTAGTTTTCCCAAAAATTGCCAAAAACGTGTTTTTCCCCATAAGTGTACTGTTAAATTAGGGGACCCATAGCGCTTTCCCCGCGTCTCCCTGCGCTCTAAACCGATAACCTCCATTGCGAGTATTAACTTGAAAAATATCGGATATTAACCTATTAAAAAATCCTTAATACATAATATATTAAAAAGTATTTTCATTGCTCAGTGAAATCATTTCAATAAAATATGAGTGGAGCAGTTCGGCTTTACTCAAATTTCTGTAATCTTTTTTTGTCCTTAATCTGTCCTCATTTAACTGTATATATATGGCTTGTATATTAATTTCTATTTTTTTAATTTAAAAAATGCTCTTGACAAACGTTTCTTTTAATTTATAATTTTGAAATTTTTTAATGAGAATTCCTGAAATAATGTTCTATTCTCAGGCAAGAAATCAAATCTTATATTGCATGCGGGGGTAAAAACATAATCTGCTCTAATTATAAATTATTATTATTATTTTTTTTTGCTACGGGGGGTGGGTGGGGTTGGGGTGGAAATACAATATTCAAAATTTTCAGTGAATAAATAATAAAAATTAATTAATATGTTTAAAAAAGAGGAGTACAAAAAATTACAAACGAATAAATTTGCAATGAATATAAAATTATTTAAAAAAAAGGTATAGTTTGAATGAAAACAGATAGATTGGATAAATTTAAATCAAATTATTTCAATGAATTTAAATGATAGATAACTATAAATTTACATATTATATTGAATTAATTGAATGCAGTCGAGCTATGGTTAAAATAAAATAAATAAATTAAAAAAAAAAAACTTGAGTCAAATTCATTCAGAAATTTGAATAATTTGATTTTAATTTATAGGTGAGAAAAGAATTATGAAGAACATTATTTAATACAATTGAACTGCTTGGTTTAAATGTATTAAATGAACTGTTTTAAAGTTATATAAGTGCATGAGTTGTATTGAATATAGAAGTGACACGAGCTATAGTAATAAATACGCAAAAATGAGCTGATCTGAAAGCTATATTAGAGCATATGAATGAAAGTGACTTCACTTGAATACAAATGTAGGCTTCTTTTTGAATTTAAATGAGCTGCTTTGAATGTATATGAACTGCTTTGAATGCTTATGAGCTGCTTTGAATGTATATGAGCTGCTTTGAATGTATGAGAGTGACATTGAATCTATATATGAGGTGCTTTGAATGTATATGAACTGCTTTGATGTATGAGTGGCTTTGAATATATATGAGCTGCTTTGAATGTATACGAGCTTCTTTGAATGTATATATGAGCTGCTTCAAATAATGTATGAGCTGCTTTGAATCTATATGAGCTACTTTGAATACATATGAGCTGCTTTGAATGCTTATGAGCTGCTTTAAATGTATATGGACTACTTTGAATGTATGAGAGTGGCATTGAATCTATATGAGCTGCTTTGAATCTATATGAACTTTTTTGAATGTATGAGTGGCTTTGAATATATATGAGCTGCTTTGAATGTATATGAGTGGCTTTGAATCTATATGAGCTGCTTTGAATGTAAGTACTGCGGCTTGAATGAATATGAGCTGCTTTGAATCTATGAGTGGCTTTGAATGTTTAAGTCCCAAGCAAAAATTATCAATTGAAATTTTAAAAAAATATCAATTGATCTGCACCTCGAAATATCAATTGCAAATTGAGACAAAACTCCATTCATTTGAATGGCGAGACCATTGAAATGAAATGACATGCTTTTTATTTTAATGGTCTGACCATTGGAATGAATCAAAATATCGTTTCATTTTTAATCGTCTGACCATTGAAATGAAAAGCATGTCCTTTCACTTCAATGGTGTGACGATAGAAATGAAATGATTTTGTCTCAATTTGCGATTGATATTTCAGGGTGCAGATCAATTGATATTTGTAGCAAGCCTCTCTATATCAATTGATATTTTTACTATAGTCTCTCCATTATTTATTGATATTTTTACCAAGTCTCTCCATATAAATTGACATGGACAACGACTGCAAAAATATCAAATGATTCCCGTTCCAAGTCATCAAAATTTGCATCATCTGAAATCAATTTAACTTTTAAATGTAATTTTAAACGATATTTTTGTAATAAACGTTCAGGTATAATTAAATATTTTATAAAATATATAATTTAATTATCTTAATTTTTTTTAATAATAAATTAATCTTTGGAATTTATAAAATTTATAGAATAAAGTTTTGTAGTAAATAATTACTGTTATGTCTATATTCATCCATTTTTTCTTTTATATTATTTTAAAACATTTTTATAGTTTTAGTTACAAAAAAAAAAAAAAAAAAAAAAAAAATGGCAACAAATGGAAAATTTTTATATTTTATTAATCTTTAATTCAACTTAAAAACAGTAAAGAATATTTAGTTTTTATTCCACTCACCTTAAATATTCAAGAAATATAATTAAAATCATAAAAACAGCTCAATTGCATTTTAATAATCTTTACTTGAAAATAAAAAAAATGATCAGAATCTCATTACTGGCCTCGCGTCATCAACAGCATGCCTCATATTTGAAACCCAGAAAAAGACACAACTTATTAACCCAACATAATTTTACTATTTCAGATTAATACATAAATATTTACTTACATTTTAATAATATTTTTGATCTTATTACTGGAAAAAATACCACTAATTTGCATTAAAATCGAAGAGAACGACGAAAACAGGTTGTACTCCAAGCTTCTCTTCACAAAAGTGACCGTTATTTTATTTGAAATGGCAATGCAGGTTGATTGGCCTATTTATATCACGTGACTTGATCAGATGGTACAAAAATATCAATTGATATTTTCTCATGTCATTTCAAATTGAAATGACAATTTAATTATACGATATTTTGGTGTTTTAATTTTAATGGGAGCTTTAATTTTTTAATTTTTACCATCTTAAGGAACTTTTTAATTATAACTTAAATATATAATAATAATTTAAATATGAAGTGCTGCTATATATATATATATATTTTTTTTTTTTTTTTTTTTTTTTTTTTTTTTTTTTAACAATTAGCATTATAAAATTAACAATTACTAAAAAACACTTTCTCAAGTTTTATACATTATTTAAAATAACTGCATTTGCTATTTTTTTATAAAATTAATTAAATTTTTTTTTCTAAAAAAAATCAATTGATTTTGATCAGTCTTTGTAACTTAAATGATATGCGATAAAAATATCAATTGATATTTAGCACTCTTTTGAATTTAAATGATATACAATAAAAATATCAATTGATATTTAGCACTCATTTGAATTGAAATGATAAAGACATCTCGTATGAAATGACAAGTTTGATCAATTGATTTTTTCACAACTCGAACAAAATGATATGCAAAAATGTCAATTGATATTGATCAGGGACGTTTCAAATTAATGGAGAGACTTTTCATTTTCAACGAGAATCAGTTAAATTGAAATGATAATTTTTGCTTGGGCGAACTGCTTTGAATGTATTTGAGTGGCGATTTGAATCTATATGAGCTTCTTTGAATGTATATGAGTAGCTTATGAATGTAAAGTGAACTGCTTTGAATGTATATGAGCGGCTTTGAATGTAAGTGAACTGCTTTGAATGTATGAGAGTGGCATTGAATGTATATGAGCTGCTTTGAATCTATATGAACTGCTTTGATGTATGAGTGGCTTTGAATATATATGAGCTGCTTTGAATGCTTATGAGCTGCTTTAAATGTATATGGACTGCTTTGAATGTATGAGAGTGGCATTGAATCTATATGAGCTGCTTTGAATTTATATGATCTTTTTTGAATGTATGGGCTGCTTTGAATGCAAATGATCTGCTTTGAATGTAAATGAGCTGCTTTGAATGCAAATGAGCTGCTTTGAATGCTAATGAGCTGTTTTGAATATGAATGAGCTTCTTTAAATGCAAATGAGCTGCTTTGAATGCTAATGAGCTGTTTTGAATCTGAATTAGCTGTTTTGAATCTGAATGAGCTGCTCTGAATGTTAATGAGCAGCTTTGAATGCAAATGAGCTTCTTCGAATTTAAGGGAGCATCTTGAATCTAAATGAGCTGCTTTGCGAATGCAAATGAGCTGCTTTGAATGTAAATGAGCTGCTTTGAATGCAAATGAGTTGATTTGAATTTAAGGGAGCATCTTGAATCTAAATGAGCTGCTTTGAATGCAAATGAGCTGCTTTGAATGTAAATGAGCTGCTTTGAATGCAAATAAGTTGATTTGAATGTAAGGGAGCATCTTGAATCTAAATGAGCTGCTTTGAATGCAAATGAGCTGCTTTGAATGCTAATGATCTGTTTTGAATCTAAATGAGCTTCTTTAAATGCAAATGAGCTGCTTTGAATGCTAATGAGCTGTTTTGAATCTGAATGAGCTGCTTTGAATGCAAATGAGCTGCTTTGAATTTGAATGAGTTGATTTGAATGTAAGGGAGCATCTTGAATCTAAATGAGCTGCTTTGAATGCAAATGAGCTGATTTGAATGTAAATGAACTGCTTTGAATCTAAATGAGCTGCTTTGAATGCAAATGAGCTGATTTGAATGTAAATGAACTGCTTTGAATCTAAATGAGCTGATTTGAATGTAAATGAACTGCTTTGAATCTAAATGAGCTGCTTTGAATGCAAATGAGTTGATTTGAATGTAAGGGAGCATCTTGAATCTAAATGAGCTGTTTTGAATGCAAATGAGCTGATTTGAATGTAAATGAACTGCTTTGAATCTAAATGAGCTGCTTTGAATGCAAATGAAGTGATTTGAATGTAAGGGAGCATCTTGAATGTAAATGAACTGCTTTGAATGCAAATGAGCATCTTGAATCTATATGAGCTAATTTGAATCTAAATGAGCTGGTTATTTAAATATATTTTTGAGTACTATTGAGTAGAACTGAATTTTATTGAGTATTTTTGAATACATATTTTTGAATTCTTCAAAATGCTTTTAAATGCTTTTGATACATAATTGAAATTAAATTTAACTAACTTCAAGTGCAATTCAAATGATTTTAATTTAATTTAAGCCATTCAAAGTGACCCCAAATTTGGACATATCGAGATGACTTTGAGTAAAGTTGAATTGCTCCACTCAAAATCATTCAAAGAGACTTGAACTTTTTTTCGTGGGTAGAGTCTAGGTCTCATGATCGGATGGTCAGAGGTTCGATCCCGAGTGCCGGCTAGGTTGGCAATTGAGGGGAATAAACTTTTTATATATATAATAAAAAATCATAAGTGAATGGAAAGTGCTTGCAAAGCAGAAAGTACTTGCCAAGTACATGACCCAGAGTGACACTCTTACATGGGTCAAGTACTTGTAGCAAGAGCCAGAAAAGTACTTGCAGGAAATCAAGAAATGTACTGGAAAAGTACTTTCCGTGTAAAGTGTGGTTTACTGGGTACCATTGAAAGTTTATACGGTGCATGTTATCATCTACTGTGATTCATGTTAATAAAGTCAACGCCATAATTGAGCGCTAAATAATATGGACCATAGTAGGAAAATGACTCATTTTGCCAGTTTAAAAATACTTCAAAAATTTTTGAGAGCCTTATAATGCTGTTGTCTAGGTTATAATAATTTCTGTTGAAATATATATTATACTTTATCTTATTTTGTATGTTTTGAATAATATAACATAGAGTTTAGTTTAGGAGAGCATGATTTATATTTTAAATACTCTTTTGTACTTTGCATTATTTGTATGTAAGATGCGTTTTGTACTGCTTATCATAATTCGTGATATATCAATCAATATAATAATATATAAATGCGTATTATAGTGCGCACACACATATATACTGTATAGTTTATTCCATGATACAATTTTATTCAATGGGATGTGTACAAAATTTCAAATCGATTTCCCAGGTACCAGAAAGTTTTCCGTGGGAACTCGGCAATGTTTGGGCAAAGATTGGGAAATGCCGAAACCTTTCCTTGACATTGCCCAAAATTTTATTTGGCACAAAAATTAAAAATATTCAAAGTTAGGTTCGTTTCCTAAACCTTGCCCAAAGTTTTCCCAAGATAGCTTCCCAAAAGTTTTCCTGGCTCTTTCCGGGGTAAGAAAAAAATATTTTATACAATATAATTAAGATATATCAACACAACTACATGTTTCTTATCAAAATTTTTTGTTATATTACATAAATAACGTAATTACATAAACTTTCCTAAGCCTTTCCCAAACTTGTCCCACTTCCTGAATTGTTCCCGATGCTTTCCGATAAAATATTTGTGTAAAAATTATTAATTTATTTAAAATTTTACCTTAATTATTTATTAATTATAAATGCTAATTATATAATATATCCTATTTTTATATATTTATTGCTTATTTCTTAAAATGGATGCAAACGATCTAAGATAAATTGTAAATAAAAATATAAATTAATGTTTTACAGCTATATTTCTTAAGAGCTTCGGTGGCAGAATTGGTTAAAGCGAGTACTTCTAATCTCAGGGTCCTGGGTTCGAATCCCATCGTGGTAATTTTTGAAACCCTTTTTACATAATTTTTCTGTTATGCATACATAGAAATCAATAAACTAACACAAAAAATAATTTTTTTCATGCAAATTACGTATGCTAATTAGCGCCTCCTTTCCCAAAGCTTTCCCAACCCTTTCCGGACACAAAAATGTGTTGGAAAGTTGATTTTCTATCCATAACAAGAGCAAGGAGCACAAATGACAAAAAGAAATATTTTAAAGTATTCCCAAGGCATGCCTGAAGCTTTCCGGAAATCCTTTCCCAACTGCGGACATTAGGCAATGATTTCGGAAAGGATTTTGGGAATGCCCGGGGAAAGGTTCAGGCTTGCCTAGGGCTTTCCGAAGGAAAGCTTTTTGGTACCTGGGTTGTCCATCGGTTATGTGCGGGCAAAAAAAGAAGAAAAAAATACATATAGGACATCCTATATTTCCCATATGCTATTTTAAAACACACATATAATAACCGATAGACTAACCGGTTTGAAATTTGGTACACATTATGTTATTAAAGGATGTACAAAATGTGTATCCTGAAATAATAATAATAATAATAAATAAAAAAAAGAGTCGAGTTAAAAAAAATCCTCTATATGTCTCTATAAGGTTAATCCTTAATTAACTATAGCTTATAGCAATAATTAAAATTTTAGTTAGTACAGTTTTTTACCTTTTTTAATTGGAGCTACCCTGATTCAAAAATATATAAAATAAACTATACTTACTATAGAATTATAATAAGAAAGATGACAAATTTTTTGACAGCATATATCCTATGTCATTAGATCTGCGAACTTCTAACTGTTGAGTTTCATTGATTATTTTATTTATAATTAAAATTTGAAAATCTTACAATTTTAAAAATTAATTAAAAATGCTTAAACTTACAAACTATTCAATTCAGAAGACAAAGATCCTAAAAAATATTATAGTCATCCTCATTGGCCTGATTATAGGTGAAAATTTTTCATTGATACTAGAAATCAGTTCGATCTTCCTAAATTTTCAATGTTTCTTTTCATCAAATTGTAAAATTTTTAAAATTACAGCACATTAATACATTAAATTTGGATTTATTTTGGATATTTGAAATTAATTCTAATAGAAAGGCCATATGGCCGACCCGCCATATGGAAGAACCCGCGAATCTTATGATAGGGTTTCGGAAGTCTCGGGAGTGTAAATTTAGTATAAATGCAATGTAAATATGTAAATAACTAGCATATAAGTTGTACCTCGCCTAGAAGTTTGATAGAGAGAGAAAAAAAAATATATCAAAATTCAACTTTGAGAGTATGAAGGAACATGTTTTGCATGCTCTAAATCTGGCCTCCAATCTGCAACGTAGTTAAATATGTAATAATTAATGATTTTTTTTATTTACTTTTTTTTTTTTTTTTAACATTTCATATTCAAAAATAAAATTTAGAAATTTTCTACTTCTATTTTTGAAAAATAATAATAATAAATCATAAAATATAAAAAAAAAACATTGTTTTTTTTCTTTGTAAAGCTATCTTCACTGAGTACACTGAATTTATATACTAAATTGCCTGTTAAAATAGTCACGTGGTAAAAAAATAAAAAAAATCGCACCTGCGGCGGGCTATTTGCGCTTTGCGCATCTATTGAGGGAGCAGGGGGCCCACTCAGATTTCTATCCCCTGGCCCAAAAAGCGTAGGACCGCCACTATGTATATATGCATTCATGTTTAAGTCAACGTTAATGTTAAAGTTGGATCATTATATATATAATAACATATGCGTGGCATATATAGGAAAACGAACCATTTCGCCAGTTTAAAAACACACTGCAATATTTTTGAGAGAATTGATGCTGTAAATATGTTGAATTAGTATCGCAAAAGTATGTGAGAAAAATAACAAATAACAAAACAATTTACCAATTTTTTCCCAAAGAAATTTGCCTAAAACGAAGTTTGTCCTATGCTGAGCTATACTCCATAGCCTCCAAAAGCGTATATTAAATATGACGTCATGCACATATGCACATACACCTTATAAAACACAGGCATATATATAAAATAGAAAAAGAGAGATACAGAATATTCAAAACTTGTAGATTATATATCCCAGTGTGTAAATCATACTTATAACACGGAAAAGTACTTTCCCAGTACATTTTGCAAGTACTTTTCCGGCTGTGTGGTACAAGTATGTACTTGTCTTGTCCCATTTAAGTATGTCACTCTCGGACATGTGCTTTGTGCTTTGGAAGTACTTTCTTTTGCAAGTGCTTTGCAAGCACTTTACGTGCACTTATTATGATTTTTTTTTTAAAGTTTATTCCCCTCAATTGCATGGCAACCTAGCCGGCACCTGGTATCGAAACGCTCACCTTATTCCTATCATGAGATCTCGACAACTCTATGAGCCACGGTCGCTTGAAATTGAAAGCTTATTGTGTTTACATGTTATTATATTTATCTTTATTTTTATTTTTTACTCGCTTCTGATTGGTCGGCACTATACTTTTGCGATCAAAGTGCTTGCAAAGTGCATGCAAATATGTAAAAATAAAAAAACACTTTGCAAGCACTTGCCTAAAAGCGCTGTTCATGTACATGTCAAATACATTTCAGTTAAGGGTTGTAGGTGGCCTCAAAATTTTAAAAGAAAACTTTGAAACTTTATGATGACATTTGAAAGTTAATAGTAACAGCTACCTATAGATAAAATTTTCAGAACCCGTGACCATCAGATAAGAGAGAAAATAATTATTAAAATTAACATGGACTCTTGTCTTATGGGACTAAAACTTCAAAAAATCATTAAAATCTAGCATGGTGACCTTCCAATTTTTTTCACATTTTTGATGATACCATGTCCTAATGTATCAGTGTGCAAAATTTCATATTTTTCTTTCTTTACAATTTTTTAATCAAATCCCGCAGTATATGATTTCCCACCTTAAATTTTTGTAACATGAAAAGTACATGTAGAAATCTACAGACATGTACTTGTCATGTAGTTTTATAATAAAAGTACTTGCCGCATGTATTTCCGTAAAACATGGTTTTAAAACTGGGATGCGCTAGAGAATATAGCTATAAAGCTCAATGGGAAAAAAAACAAAAGTAATAGAGGAAGAGGAGAGTCACTAAAAATATTAATAATATTAATAAGCGATACAGAAATGTCAAGAATAAAAAAATGAAACAATTATTCAACCTACTTTTGAATTACCGCGGATTTGGATTCCACTCTTTTAAGCACAAGGTCCATATAATAAAGAGGTTGAGGGTTGAGCGCAGCACAAAACTCGCGCATTCGATTTTATTTTAAAATAATATAGATTGTACTTGGTTCTTGCCAATACGATGTCGTTCACCAGTTACGTCACTGATAAGGTGAACAAAGTTTCAAATGGTGACGTGACGTCTTTGGTGAATTTCTTTAAGCTGCGCGACCTTGGCCAAAACTTTTCCCGGAGCATCTAACCTCTAATATATGGGCTTTGTCTTAAGCATTGTAAAAAAAGTGTACTACGTGATCGTTCAGAGGTGCGAAGATATATATAAACAACAAAAAACACCTGACGAGGACGAGCCAAACCTCCCGCAGCGTTGGTGCAGCGCGCCTCGTGACAGTCAGAAGAAGGTATAATATATAGACACAGTTATATTTCTAATAGAAATTTTCTATATACGTGCGCCTTCAAAAACTTTACAATTTGTGTATCACATAGCTATAATGTATACAATTTTTTTTAAAGCAGTGAATTGAGTGAGACAATTGGTGTATTGTGGTATTTTGTCGTCAAATCAAGAGCGAGTGAAAGCCCAGTATATTTATGTCTTATAGAAGGTAAGAAAAAAATGATTTTTTGTTATCATATATATATATATATATATATATATATATATATATATATATATATATATATATATATATATATATATATAATAAGCTACTGTGTGAGTGGCACAGCGTGGCATAACACAGTTATTATAATATAATAGCTTTTACTGTGGTGTAAAGTGTAAAGTCCCTATAATATATATACAGTATTTTAGGAACTTCAGTGGTGACATAAATTAAAGATGTAAAAAATTATAACCTGCAAAGAGGACACCATTTTAATTGACCTGGTTAAAATTAAGGTATTTAAGGGTCGTGATACTTGAAAGGTGTAGAGAAACAACACTTTTACACCATTTATTGGTCCTTTTTGGACAAAAAGGATGTATAGCGTTGACTTTTATATGAGTACAACGCAACCACCCTATAGTATACAATAAATATTTTATGTTTAATGATTATGAATTTAATGGAGTTTATTTTTGGTTTAAAAAAATTACTAAAAAATTTATATGCCCTAAAACACCTAAAAGTATGCCTATAGTCTGGAATCTGTGCAGTATAACAGTATAGTTTTCTCAAAAATAATATTAATAAAACAAAAATGTTTCTCTCCATACGCGTAATCTTAAATTAGTTGACCCTTAGGTTTTGCCGCGCACTATGTTACTATTATTACAATGTAATTATAAAATTTTAAAAATATATCTTTCTCAATAATGATATTTAAAAGTATAACAAAACATTGCAAGAATAACTTTTCCATAAAAGCTATCAAAAATACTTTGTACGTATTAATATCGATCTCATTTTGTCGATGGGCAATCGAGTGTGTTCTCCAACAATAAGGTATAGTGATATTAAATTATATTAAATATTATATCTTTGAATTGTTGAGCTGTTTGAAAAAAACCACCACCCAAAGATAGGAAAACTGTAGTGTACATGTTTCTTTCCAAGCACATATCATTAACAACCCTTACGGCTTTCACCGCCATTACACGATTTTTCAATGCAGTTTCTAAAAAAAAAAAAAGTTATTTTATTTTATTATTATTTCTTTTTTCGTGACTTCTGAAAATCAGTAAAAAAAAAATCATTAATAATTGAACCCTAATTGCTAAATAAGGATAGGTTTTCAAAATTAAATCTTTCATTTTACTTGGGGGGGGGGGGGGGGAGGAAATTCTTTCAAAAGCAATGAAAAAGACAAAAAAAAAAATCTTTATTTTTGGAGAAAGAGCATTAAAAAGAATATAATGAAAATCGCGTTTTTGTCTTTCACTCCCAAAATGGGTGCATGAAAATTATAAGGCATGTTAATAGTATGGCCACGAAAAAAATTTTACTATATACATTTTTTCTATCTTCGGGGAGGGGAGTGGTTCATCCAATAGCCCAAAAATTCACGGAGATTCAATTTTATCCCTATATACGTACTTACTTTATGTTAGTGAACACCCTGTAAAACATATAATTTTGTATGGTTTATATATATAATTACTATTATATATAATTATTTATATAATGGTAACTGTACAATAGGCCAGACCGCAGTCATCAGCAGTTTTTTTCCCCTAAATACTTTCCACTTATTTTTTAGGGTTTTGAAATTTTAGCACAAAAGAATTAATATTAATTACACCGTGATATTAAGCAATCATTTTTAAGTAAAAATTTCAAAACACTCATGCAGATAAGGGGACCGGTATTATAACAAATTATAATAATTATAAGCAAACACCTGCTGATATTTGCGGCAAGTATGCCGGTAACTATATACAATTATCAATTATGGTCCTATAATATTTCTAGTTTACATTTCTATGAAGTATCCTTGATCATCATTTAAATTTTCTTTTACTTTTCTGTTATTATATTATTTTTATTTCTTTGCTGTGTGGACTTTTTTCACTGCAGCTCTTACAGCACAGCACAATATCCTGGAAGGTAGGCAGACAGTTGGACACGACAAAATATAATTATATAAGCTTTACGTTTGAAACTGAAGGTAGAAAACTTTACCGCTCCAATTTACTTATAAACCATGTAATCCTGAGTGACATTACAATATGACATGTAATTTTCTCCCGTCAAAATGCACTGTTGTATGAGTGAGTGTGTATCGCATATTATATTATCATATTATATGAGGAAACGTTACCTTAATTTAACTATATAATGCTGGAAACATTGATGGGTATTAATTATTGATAAACGCGTAGTGCTTAAAACAAATTTTACTACAGTTTTAGATGAAAGAAAAGAAATGCCTTTATTACTACACCCAGTGTGTGTGTGTGTGTGTGTGTGTGTGTGTGTGTGTGTGTGTGTGTGTGTGTGTGTGTGTGTGTGTGTGTGTGTATATATATATATATATATATATATATATATATATATATATATATATATATATATATATATATATATATATATATATATATATATATATATATGTGTGTGTGTGTGTGTGTGTGTGTGTGTGTGTGTGTGTGTTTGTGTGTGTGTGTGTGTGTGTGTGTGCGAAAATTCTTATTTTCTATCATGATTACAAAAATGGATTCGTAAAATTTTAGACCATGAAAAATTATTAAAATACACTTAAATATGTTAAATTAGTGGTAATCATATAATTTTTTTAATATAAGTTATTTAATGATTTATTATCAATAAAAAAATAACAAAATTATTATCTTATATGATGAAAAGTCAAAACAATTGAAGGCATGTGCATTCGCATGTACGACGAAATAAAAATAATAAACTATGGCAAATGATTTGAAATTTGAAATTTATTAATAACTTGAAATATAAATAATTAAATAGTTGGTTGTTTAAACATTTTAATATTTGTAAAGGATTTAGACTTAAAATAAAATTTTCGTATCATTTCGGTTAGGCTCGTTGTACGTTGGCAACTAGCACGCGGTTTTATATGAAAGAGAAGCAGCTAGGGCGCCACCGCGCCGTCGGCCACTGCTTGGTTCTCCATATACCTTCAGTCGCGGATCCACTTCGTCCGCGAACACATGCAATATTTCATACTCGATCTCTCTCACATTGAAACCAACGTGTCAATACATGTAACATATATAGTGACACACCCTTTGTCAACTGTAATTACATACAATTAACTCACAGACTGTGGTTTATCTTTGTGTTGGTGTTGCTGTCTAAGTACATTAAGAACTTTTTATTGAAATCATAAACTGATATATATATTGTATACATATAATTTTTTTTTTCATAAATGAACAATTAGAAAATCAACATTTGGTAAGTTGTTTGAATTTTGTTGTATATTTTTTAAACTTTAATTAATTATTTAGTTGTTAATTAACATTTGGCACGTTTATGATATTTTGGGTATAGGATTTCAAATATAATACTTGGGTGACAAAAACTAGACCATCTGAAAGATGATTAATGATTAAGAAAGCCCATATCAACATTTATATTCATAAAAATTATTAAGGATATTATACAATTTTTGTTTAATATATTCAAACTTTTTCCCCTATTTAAAAACCAGACATACTAATATGTCATTGGAATTTTAAACTTAATATATTTTTATATATATAATACATATGTTGATAGGACATTCGTTTACGTTGTTCATCAACATTATTGTACATATATATCTAAAAAAAATGAATGAGCTTACATCTTATATCATGAATAAATAATTTACGTTGTACGTTTGACATTTTCAAGTTGACGTAAAATTTTATCAAAAAGTACTGAGATATTTCTTTTTTTATAATTTATTATTTTATGATTGTTATGATATATAATTGTAAAAAAATATATAACAACTTATTAAAAATATATTAAATACATTCATATGTCTACAATGGATACATTGAAAAATGTATATCGAACTGATTTGATTTATTATACTGTATATGTTAATTACAATTTATAGTACTGTGACTTACTAACTAAATTTTCATTATTAATTAACGTAAGCCACTTTTTAATAGAGTTAAAAATAAGTAAATATTCCTACCTTTGCGTTCCAGGCAAGTATTTTATACTTAAAACAAAATAGTAATAAACAATTATACTGTAAATAAAATTCATTTACTAATGATATTAAATATATTTCTATGGTTTTTTATTTATTTATTTGTTTCATCCAAAAACAGGCTTGCGCCCAAAACAATGAAGGTACACACAGTACATTAATTATAATAGTCATATAATTATTTGAGACTAAAACATAAGTTTTAAGAGTTATATTATGCATAATAGAATATAAAACTAAACTATATAGCGTAGAAAACAAGTAATAATATAATGTTATATTTTTGATGTAATATTTTATTTAACTTATTCATGTAACATGTAAAATTTTAAATTGAGTTAATATAAAGACGTGTCATAGGTGTGGTGATGTTAGGTCTCCATATCGAGCGAAAATTTGTGTTGTGTTAAACATCGGGTCAAATCACCCTAGCAAGTAGCAAGCAGCGTGGTCAGTGCTGGGCGTGGTCATATCTACTTTGATAATATTATTAATATGAACAAGTCAAACTGAATACATTAGTCACGTCAAATTCAGTCTTTTTTTTATTCGTTATCCTAACCTTTTGATTGTATGATGTAACTTCATAATAAATATAAACGTCATAATAAAATATATCGAGCAAGTTAGATCTCTTTTATAATTAAAACGCAGGAAATCGTTTTTTTTTTTAATATATATTATTATTTTTATTTTTTTTTCAAATTTTGGTTAATATACTATTTTCTATGAAGTAAAAATACGTATATCTGCAAATATGCTAATCACAATTTTTCCTCATGAGGTACGCTAAAAGCATTCTTGTTTATATTTTTTATTATTATTTCTTTATATTCACAAAAATAATTATGTTGATTGTAATATTATTTTAGGATACCAAATCAAAAGTAAGCTCAATAGCAAAGTTAAAATTTTGGTTTAATGAAGTACTATTATAAGCAATCTGTAATTGTTTCTTAGAAACTCATTAATAAATTAAGGTTTCGTCATTTTAAAATTAATTTAGAGACACATTTTACTGATTATGTAAATTCTCTCTCTCTCTCTCTCTCTCTCTCTCTCTCTCTCTCTCTCTCTCTCTCTCTCTCTCTTTCATTTTTTTTTTTTTTTTTGCATACATTAGATTGTTTTGTTTTTTACTCCGTTTCATGTCTAAAAAGAAAAATCTCATAAAGTATTTAATCATAAGGAAAGAAATGCGAGGAAATATTTAATTTTTTATTATTCTCAAGCAATTCTCACAAGTGGTGATTGCTGAGTTCGTATCTAAGGCTAAAGGAGTTGAGTTTTTTCATCTCTCTCCAGCATTGCATACACAGCTCCTCGTACGCCAATTTTCGTTAAATATTCATCAGATGGCAGCGCAACACCTCTATGTTTCATAATTTATTTTGCTTACAAACACTTTTTTTTGCATTATAAGTCTAGTATAAATATTGTAAAAACATCTTCATTTATGATAAATTCTCCAACCAAATATGCTTTTCTTTATATTTTATTTGAACTATAATTGTTATTTTAATTTTAGTAGTTAAAGTAATGATATTTAGTTTCACAAACCTAATATTATATTATGCAATGCACTTTAATATTATCTCTATTACATTTAACCTTTATATTTATGTATTTCCTTTGGATGAAATTTTGTTTATTATTTTACTTTCACACCGGAGTGCATTAATCACAAAGTTTAGAACTTTTTAGCACTCGTATTTATGTAAGAATATTATTAACTTATTTCAAATAAAACAATTAAATAATATATCAATGCGACAAAAATATAACAATAATAATTAATAGTCTAAACATAAATACTGCGCGCTAATATTACTTTAATATATAAACAGTATTATTTTTAATATATATTATATAATATATTATGCAGTAGTTCATTATAGTTCTGCAGAATGTTTCTCTCACTATTCAATTTAACTTTTGCTATATTTTTTTTAAAGAAATTTTCAAAAAAGCCTGTAATACTCTAAAAAATACAAAAGAAAAACATTAACAGCGATATTTTACTTCATAAAACAATTCTCTATAGCTTTCAAAGACTGGATGATGAGAGATAGAGAAAGGAATATAAATTGTTAGTGTGTATGAATATTCAATCTATATTGTTTGTAGAGTGTCTGGAAAATCTATTCAATTTGGTTAGCCAGGCTGTAAAATAGCAAATCTTTTGAATGATTTAAGTCACCGTAATAAAGTCTTTCTTCTTCATAGACATAAAATTGAATGTGAGAATATTATAGAGAAAGAGAATTCGTTCTTCACTTTTTTCTCTATTTTCTATCATATCATCCAAAGTTATAACTCTAATAAAAGAGAGAGAGAGAGATTTCCTTGTTTCCGCTCTAAATCACTATTTGGTCTCTCATAGCACACATTATTACAACTACTTCATAAATAGATTTTATCAATATAGCAAAAGCTATTTTCTTATTAAACAGTAAAAAAAGCATACAAAGCATGTGCTGTGACTATTGTTTTGATACTAATAGACCCAGTTGTTAATAATAGTTCCATAAATTATTTATGTAAATAAGATTTTGAACGATCTGTAATTTCATTGGGAAAAGAGAGAGAGAGAGAGAAATTGAAAAAAAAAAAGCAACTTTTACTACTTTTCTAACTAAGCATATTTTCCGCATAACACATGAATGGTTTTGATAGTTATCTACTTTGCAAACACTTTCAAAGAGCAAAACTCTTCACATCAAACACAATGATGTGACTTTGTTGTTATCGGAAAAAAAAAAAAAGTTTGTCCTATCTTTCTGACACGCGCTCGTGAATTTGAATCCTAGTATTTTTGTTTCTAAAATATTGAATTGTCACGCGTCACATAACTTATATTTTTATCTCGCGTGTTTTTAAATGTGTAAAAATAAAGCACTATTTTTTATAATACTTTTAAGTTTGAGATTCAATATGAAACATTTTTGACATGCTAACACCTGGTTATTTTAGTAGTGAACCACACAAAAACTCGCTTTATATTTTATGAATATAATAAATATTATACGCTTATAAATATATATTTTTAGCTATAACGTTATCAACATGCAACTATGTATAGGAAGAAAGTATAATATACATGGCATTATTATTATTATTTTTTTTTAAGTTTTGGCAGCTTTTTTGACCAAAACATCAAGCTTTATTGGCGTTACGTTTTAAATTAATTTTTAATTATTCTTCTTGTGCTGAAATATAAAATTTGCTCTTGATTGAAAATTCTAATTGCT
This sequence comes from Ecdyonurus torrentis, assembly GCA_949318235.1. Classification (NCBI taxonomy): domain Eukaryota; kingdom Metazoa; phylum Arthropoda; class Insecta; order Ephemeroptera; family Heptageniidae; genus Ecdyonurus; species Ecdyonurus torrentis. The sequence goes on along the minus strand of OX439128.1, from coordinate 16,049,758 downwards.
CTTGTAAAAAAAAAAAAAAAAAAAAAAAAAAAAAAAAAAAAAAAAAAGTTAAATACTTAACAGTATTATTTCACAATATCAACAAACAAATCATTGTAGCTTTACTAGTGTTATAAAATATAACAAGCAGTCTATTTTTAAATTCAATAGAAAAATACCCAACACAGTCCAGTAACAATTCTATAGGGTTAAATATTGGTTTCTTCTTCTTCTTTCCCAAAGCAATGCGAAGAATCGGAAGAGCTTAAATGCTTCACTCGACTCGTATTGAATCCCTACAATAATTTTTCATAGTCTAGATTTTAGTAGGATGTTAAAAGCATTACTCCAATATATTTTCTCTGATTGTAAACCATTGATTTTATCTCTCATTCCTAAAAAAGCTAGAAGTAAAATAAACTTTCTTTGTATATCTGCACAAAAAGCAAAAAGATAAGTTATTTTAAGATTAAAAACACTACGTTGTAAAATATTTTACTGCAACTAATTTATCTCGTTATTTTGTAATGTTTTTTTTTTTTTTTTATTATGGATAAAAATTTATAACATATATACAATTTATAACTTTTTTGTCAACATTATTTAAAATATTTTAAAATAAAAATAGAGCTTTGTTCCCCACGACATCAAAGTATAAGTGCACCATTACAAACTTTGATGGTTGTTTTTAATATATCACTTTCTATAGCATTCAATAATATTTTTTAAAGTAATTAAATAAAATAAATTAAAAACAAACGTAATAAATACGTTAACAAATTAGGAACAAATTTTTAAATGTCATTATATGATTTGTATACCATGTAAGGTTGTAGAATAAAGAAAACAAGATGTGCAGTTTTTTTAAAAAACATATCTCTCTCTCTCTCTCTCTCCATTTAAATAAATAAGTGCGTCAGTCCTATTTTGCAGTGTCTACTTACTTGCAAAATTAACGTTCAGTTCAATGTTTATGTATACTTTACAAACCTTGCAATTGATTTTAATTTTCAACAACTAAGTTTAATTCCAGTCCCATTTTGTCTCTTTCAAAGCCAAGTGCTGTAATAATTATGCATTATTTTTAGCATATGATATAAATAAAAACATATTTCACTCACTTTTTTATTCGCATAAATAATTTTTCCGCGTGATTTTAAAGTTAGCAACCTCGCGGTAACTCTAATTCTCTTCAGAAAAAAAGAAGAAAAAGGAGAAAGAGAAAAAAGAGAGAGAGAGAGAGAGAGAGAGAGAGAGAGAAGAGAAGAGGAAAAAAGGGGTTTAAGACATTTTTTACAGCATCATGAAAAGACGTTTTTAAGAAAGAAAAAAGAAAGAAGAAAAAGGAAAAAAAAAAAAAAAAAAAGGAACACGAAGTATTTTTTATCACGTGATTTGAATGTTAAAGAAAGCGACTTAACATCTTATGTCCACGGAATAAAGATTAGAGTCTGTCTGTCTCAAAGAGCGAAGTTTATTAACATATTTGCGTGTAGTATTTTATCGTGATGCAGGACATCAAATCAATAATGTTCTGGATCTGAAATTGAGTCTATTTTAATAATTTTGTAAAATATATGTTTAACACTAATAATATAATAAATGAAAAACATACGTAATTGTGTGTGTGAATTATATATATATATATAATATATATATATATATATAATATATATATATATATATATATATATATATATATATATATAGTAAGCAGAAGAAGAGTGGCAGACACAGTATATTATATATTTCTATATTTATGCCCTCGAAAACTTTACAATTTGTGTAAATATAACATAGCTATGTATAATTTTTTTTTAAATTTAATTGAGTATTTTAATTAACTTATATAAGTGACAATTATGGTGTTGTGTGTTATTTTATCGTCAAATCAAGCAGTGAGTGAAAGCCCAGTGTCTTATGGAAGGTAAGACAACAATGAATTTTTTTTATCATATATAATAATATATAATATGTTACATAATAATAATAATTTTTTTGTGCTTACTTACTATGAAACTATGAAGTTTAGACGTGTAAAATATCTACTTTTTAACTAACAATCTGTGTATTTAAATTTTGCTAAGATTTGCAACTACCATTCATAATAACAACAATAACAATGAACAACTAACAATATCTAATATAGATAACTTTACAATAAAACATAAACACGTTTTTAGTTTCTCTGCTACTCCTAATTCTTTTCATTTCATATAATTTATTGATTGATGATTGATATAAAATGTTAATGTAATTTAGGAGCAATTAAAAATTGAATAGCAAATAAATCAGTATGAAAGTTTTTTCTCCATCTTCGTTCTTCTTTTTATCTTTCTTACATAAACGTTGTAAATAAAACGTTGTAATGAAGTAAAATAAGCTGCACTTTAAACTCTGTACATATAGTCTTAACTTTTAGATTTTATGTAGGTACAGCAAGTACTATAATATTAAATTATTGAAAAATCCTTTTTTTTTAATGTATTTCCTTCAATAAACAACAAAAATTACATTGAATTCATATTAAAAATTAAACTTTAGTACAAAGGGATAAAAATGCGTGGATTATAAAATTGAAGCATATCTTTTGTTAGCATTGAAAAAAAAATGTTATAGGCTTATAATATCTTACGCATTGGATTAAAAATGTGTTGTTTTCATATGTGTGAGTGTGTGTGGTGGATTAACAATGTTATTTCTTTCTGCATGTTCTTCGTTATATACATTTTTGGATTTTATACATGCATGCATACAATAAGTCTTTATTACTGTGCTTATTTGTCTTCTATACTCTCTCTCTAGCTCTCTCTCTCTCTCTAGCTCTCTCTCTCTCTCTCTCTCTCTCTCTCTCTCTCTCTCTTATTGTAAAATGAATTGTAAAAAAGTAATAAAAAAAATCTTAGACGTATTACATGGACGAATATTATAAATCATAAAAATGAACTTTAAAAAATTCCATTCTCTCTTACTTTTGTAGAAGTACGTAAATTTTTATTTTAATGTTTTTTTGCCACGTATTATAATAAACTTAATGTACTTCCCAACACTTGAATCATTGCATCTATATAGATATAGATTTTTTCAGGCCATAAATAAAAGGTTTACACATTATTTTTAATTTTTGTTATTAATATTTCTGTTCTAGTCTTCCTCACAACAAATTCCAACAAAAGACATAATTCTCCATTTAAATTACATTTTTTTATTCGTATTATACACAGTATAATTTTCTTGTCAATAAGCAAGTTGAAAGTGGTGTCCTTGTATATATATATATATATATATATATATATATATATTAGCAAGCTATACAGCATAATATATATGTAAAAAATATTCAAACATACAAGATATGTTTACTGCAGTAAATACATGACACTTACTATTGCTATATTACTAAACCTAAAAGCTTTGCATATGAATATAAATGATAATGCGCTATACTTTAATACTTTATTGTAGCACACACAGATGAAAAAAAGAAGCTTAAAATGTATAGTACAGCATAGTAAGAATAGAGACTTTGTGAGCTGTATTAGTGGTATAATGCTTTATACTTGTATTTTTCATGTCGTAAACTACCTGCTTTGCTTAACATGGGGATTTAAAACAAATGGCACAAGTGGCTTTCATTGATGCTCTTGTGGTCACATCGTCACGTCGTAGAATACCTCTTTTACCATTGTAATGATTATTATTTAATAAGTAACGACGAGTGTTCAGGAAATAATAAGTGGTATCTCTCTCTCTCTCTCTCTCTCTCTCTCTCTCTCTCTCTCTCTCTCTCTCTCTCTCTCTCTCTCTCTCTCTCTTCATTTGCCAAAGATATTGCAAATTTTGTCTTTTAATGTACTTGCAATATCTAAATATCCTTTATTTATTGTGTTTTTGAGAAACTGTATTGAAATGCAGAAAAAAAAAGAAGAAAAAAAGAGAGAAAATAAGTTATTGAATACTAACATTTCACCTAGTAGCTGTTTTTAATTTATTTCAAATTATCCTTTTATATTTTCATTACATGCGTTGTCATAAACAAATAATAGTAAATATTTTTATGAAACATGCAGAATAAATATGTTTTAAAACACGCAAAATAAAATTTATACATTCTAAATGAGTGTTAAGATAAAATATTTTAAAGTCTCTGACAGTTTATTTATTATGTAGCGTGTATGTGTAGATATAAAGAGAACATGTTATTCTGAAATTTCAGGCCAATTTAAACACACATTTCTCTGCGTGTACACTTCAGGCTTCCTCTACGCAAAAACATCTTTTTTTGTTTCTAGATTTTGCATGCACAGCACTACAACGCACAAAAAGTAATAAATACGAAAGTATAGCAACTCGTATTACATGAAATTATGTACCAAAAGTTTTACTTTTAACCTTTCTGTAAGTAGGAATAAGTTTTATTTCACACAGTAAATACATGCTGTAATATTCGTTTAGAATATTTTATAGTACGTCATTTTTATATTTCTCATATTGCTTTTTGCTATTTTTACTACATAGACCCACACACACACACATTATTAGTACATTGTTTAAACCGTGTTTTTAACACAATTTTTTTTCTGCATACTTTACAGTGTTTCACGCTCTCTCGTGGGGCTACGTTAATATTCTGATAAAAATTGTCATCAGTTTTGAAGATCCCATTTCGTGTTTACTCATTAAAAAGTACATGTTGTTTTATGTGGTCTATGGCTTTAATAAACTTAAAAATTATAAATTCATTTATCAATCCGATCAATCCATTCAAGAAAATGTCCTCTTTTAGAATATGAAAACAAAAATACTCCTAATTTTTTTGTAATCTTCCTCATTAAGATCTTCGTCATCACTCAAGTCATAATTACTATTTTTAGAAGAAAAAAGGTAGTCATGAGTATTATTATTATTATTATTAGAAATTACTATTCGTCTAAAAAACGCATGCTAAGCAAGAATGAATAACAAAATTGAAAGCTAAATAGTTAGAAAATTTACTTTAAATAAATTCAAAATCTTCCTTTGAATTTTATCTTTCTTATCATATATAATAGATAAAACAAGAGTTAAAATTATATTTTTGAGCGTTAGAGTGTAAAATCGAAAAGTCCAAGTAGAAAATTAAATTTTTTCCCCAGTCATAGATATACTGCTCGTGGCATAAAGAGAATAAGGCAAGTTCGTGCTACCTATTTACATTTTATCCCCAGGGAAATTACGATGATTAGTTGTGACAATTAAAGTGAATGTCTCATTAGACGAGTTTCAATAACACGGCAAGCAAAATTTAATTCATTTATGGCTTTTTGTATTATTTTTGTGTGCATCAAATTAATAACATTTCCAAATTCAGCTTCTATGAAATTTGCTATAGTTATATAAAAAAATTAAAATTAATTAAGTAAAGTTTTTAATAAAAATTATTTTCCACAGTTAAAGTGAATTTTTAAAGAACTTATCTCACATAAAATATTCGTGTTTCCCCAAGGAATATGCAAGGTAGTTCAGTTTACAAAAATGCAAAAAATTGCCCTGAGCGGGAATCAAACTCGTATCTCCACCTACACTTACGATAGATGCAAGTAAAGGAGTTTGCGTAATAATTTGGTTAGCTTAGACAGGTTAGTCAAGTTCCAGTAATGCTTCTAGCATATTTGGTTATAACTGTTTTGGTTACGCTACACCTTTCTAACCTAACCAAATTGTTACGTAAGTCTCCTTTTCTAGCCTCTCTGACACTTACCATTGACCGGAGACCGGGGAAGAGCCATTTCAATTATATATATATATATATATATATAATATATAATGTATATCATACGTATTTCGTCAAAAATTCTGTAAAAAAAAAAGTTTATACAAATAAAAATAAATGTACGATGAAAGCATAAATTGCATATCTTATATAGAAAAATGTTTTCAAGTTTTCCCTGAAAATCATAAAAAAAAGTTTTTATTAGATTTGTTGCTTCATGAATTTTGTAGCCAAAGAATTATTGCAATATCGAACTGTATAATCCATACTTTACAGATGGGGAGATATACCATTGACATCGTCACTTTATTTTCTTTGAGATTTATGACTTCTCAAGCAATTCCGTTACCAAACTATCAATAAATTACCCAGAAATATTGCGTGATGGATTCTTCAATACATTAACTTAAAAATACTATATAACACCAGTTAAGCATCAATCATAAAGCATAATCAAGATTAATCAATAAAAAACGAACGATATTCTATATTAAAACTGTGAATTATGTATGATTAAATATGAATATTTGATCATGTTACACAATTTGGAATAATTGTAGAATTGAAGTGGTTATTATGCTATTCAAATAAATTTATTGCAGTAATTTGAAAAATGTATACATTTTAAAGAAAAGGGAAGCATAAATGTGGATAGAAAATTAGAAAATGTAAAGTGAGTGAGTGCTGATAGTGTGTGTGTGTGTGTGAGACAGAGAGAGAGAGAGAGAGAGAGAGAGAGAGAGAGAGAGAGAGAGAGAGAGAGAGAGAGAGAGAGAGAGAGAGAGAGAGAGAGAGAGAGAGAGAGAGAGAGAGAGAAGTAAGATAGAAAAAATAGAATAGCCCTCTAGGCTATAAATCTAAAAGCAAGTGACGCAAACTTTTATTTCCACTTGTAAAACCTGAAAGAAAAAATCGGGTATACATGAGGCGGAAGGATTTAGAAAGCACGTTTGGAACCCAAAAATTTTACAGAAGAATATATAACTCAGCCTACACATTATTACAATTTTTATTATTATTATTATTATTATTTTTTTTTTTGCACTTTATTGCAATAGAAAAGAAAAGAATATGCCAGAAAAAATGCCTGCGTGTATAAAAAAAAAACTTTGAAGATGATTGAGCACTTTTGTCTAAACTATACGTAAGGGAGAGGGGAATTCAAAATAATATTTTTGTAATATAGTTGCCCTTGAAACCTAAACTATATACTTTTCGAATATTATTTTTCCACAAGATAATAAATTATAGCATCGTATTTCACTTATTTGGAATCCCCTATCTCATGGAAAGAAATTTCAACGATTTTTGTGTACCCTCACTGAACTTGCTTGCAGTGCATACGCCATTGGTTTTTATGTGAATATGTGGACTACATAATACAGTCATGTCATGCTGCAACTTCACCATAACTTTTTTTTTTTTTTTTTTTTTCACCGCAGAAATCTGATAGGAGAGTATTTTTTATGTTAGCAAAGTAAACACCTCCCTCTATATAAACTATAATTTTATTATTTTTACACTTTGTAAAGTAAATTTTAATGAATTTTATTGAACATAAAAAATATAGGCTTAAATTGTTAATATTAACTCCCCCACCCCCCTCTAAAAACTTTAAAATGAAGCTTTAACGTAAAATTATTATCTGATACACAAAATTTCAAAAATCGTAGATGAGGCTAACTATAGACTTTCAAAGTAAAAATGTATTAATATTGCTACAGCAAGGTTTCTATTATAATTATTTACTAGACACAGCAATGACTGCAATGAGTATGCAAAAGTTATAAATTAATTATCATAATTTTCTATTGTTTTCAATTCCTCCTTCTTTTTCTAGTATAGTAAGCACTGACCGTGTATAAAAACCTTATGAGCATGACTTTTCTGCTTCGAAAAATTTCATTGTTAAGTTAATACATAAAATAATTTCTTTTGCTTTTAATTGCGTTTAAAATACTCAAGAAAAGAAAAGAAAGCTATTTTGAAATCTGAAGTGGTCATTGCATTACAAAGTTCACTTAAAAAATCTGTATAAAAAACTTGCCTGAGAAAAACACAAAAACGATTTCCCAACAACCCATTAGGTTTTCTTTACTTAATGGTTTTCATTGCTATGTAGGAGGGTTGTACTAAACGTAGCAAATTAAGTGAAAGAAGTAGGGGGAAAAAAGCAAAAAAAAAAAAAAAAAAAAAAAAAAAAAAAAAAAAAAAAAGTGAAGGGTGTCCATTATAGAAGTTAGTTCTATGACGTCACATAAACTCTAAATATATTATTACAGTTTACTCATAAAAAATATTCGTCATTCAAGAATCGCCTGTACACACGTGACTTCATGTTTGATATTATTTACTATTTTATTTTATTTTTATTTTGTACGTTCCACAAAAATCATTCCAGCTCACATAGACTAAAAGGAAAAGTTTTTAGCTCACAAAAGATGCTTTTTAATTAATGAAGAAAAAAAAAACATCATTCACCAGTTTCTTTTTCTTGCAATATATTGTGCAAGATTGTATACGTACATTTTCTTGAGAGGGGTGGCTTATTGCCAAATTGCCTCGCTATATATGTATGTACGTACAGACACTTTTTTGTAATGAATGTCGAGTCTGGTAACTTGTAAGAGACTTAAATTCATTCATTCACTCTCTCTCTCTCTCTCTCTCTCTCTGGATGTGAGATGTAGATTTCCGTGATGAATTTTGGCAGAGATACTCTAATGTAGTATGTCGTCTTGTTGACGATGTGATGTCTATAGTGTCGTTATCATTACGATGGTGACCTGATGGCTGCTTAATGACCTGAGTGATCTTAATATTTACGTATATTCTGCAGATAAAAAAAAAATGAACGAAATAGTTTTTTAAGGCAAACTGGAAAAAAAATCCCCTAAATATGAAGACAAAAACAATAAATAAATTTTACTAAATTGATATTTTTGTACGAACATCATTAACTGGTTTAAAAGTATTAGACCTTCATTGTTATACTGTTTCGATGTATTTTTCGTATATTAATTTCATAATGCTCTGTTTGTATGTGTGTATTGTTACTCTAATTTGTATAATTGGTATGTATGTTAATTTTTCTGTATTTATTTACTTATATGTATTTTTCATGTGGTCAAGATTTTATAAAATAAAGTTGTCAAGCCCTCACAACGCCTTTGTAACGTTATTTTTTATAACGTTGTGTTTATATAGACATATTATAAATTTTCACCTTCTTACTTTTATATATTCTTGTGAACAGCTCAGGCTATCTCGGCAAAACTCTTCAGTTTCCTGGGCCCAGTTGCCAAAATCAATGACTTTCAAGCAAGAAACTGCGATCATGTAAAATAAAAAGTAAGAAACGATGAACAACGGATAACAAGATAGACACGAAAGTCAACTGCTGAGATTTTTTCTTCCTCTCTTTTGGAAGATAAAATAGCAACTTTAAATGAATACTCGTTCTTTTTCTTCTTCTTTTTTTCTCCTTAAATAATAATTTATTTATGTAAATTATATTCTTTGTTTATACTAAAACTTGTATTAAATTTGTTTTATTTTAGATATCAAGTAAAAACAATATATGAGTTTAACAAAACAATAATGAAAATAGTCTTGTTGAAAAAAAGAAAAGTGCATGAATTTACAAACTAATAAAGCTTTCTTAAAAGTAGAGTACTGTAGATCACGCTAATTTAAATTTTAACGTCTATATGCATTTTAAATGTCTGCCTTAACGAATTAAATATTATTTTATGTAAAATATATATTTTAAACAATTAATTCTAGGAATAATTTTATGAATATACTCACTTTAACTTATAATTTTTCTTGACGAATATTTTGCAGCATTGTAGTACTTTTCATATTTTACATTGTGTTATTGTTTGTAAACTACCTAGTTTATAAAACAAAATCTCTAACTGTTAGTTGTAAATGTAAATAAATCAGCAATATAATGAAATAATGCTTAAAAGCAATTCCATGAAGAAATTTTAGCATTAAGTTACTTTTCTTAGAAGAAAAAAAGGGAGGGAAAAAAAAAAAAAAAAAAAAAAAAAAAACGAAACGAAACGAAAGGGATAAGAAAAAAGAGGAAAATTCTAATGTAGGATTTGAAAGACAAATGACTTCGAGGTAAAACAAAAATGATAGTGTTTTCATGTATGAATGTTAAAGTAGATTTTGCCTGGCAGCAATCAGAGTGTCGTGCGTAAAACTGAGCTAATCTCGTGAAATGCAACCAACACCACGCCAAATGTTTACGTTCTTAAACTCAAGTATACGCATTTAAGTCCACAGGGAGCCCTATATACATTTCTAATATGTTGCGTTGTATAGAAGAAGAAGAGGAAGAAGAAAAGGGAGAGAGAGAGAGAGAGAGAGAGAAACGTGAAGCTACACTCATATCTTAAACTAACAAGATAATATTTATACTTTTATATCCTGAGAAAAGGACAATATATTTAAAATGTTTTTCTCAACAGTTATAATATATTATCAAAAAAATAAACAATTTAAGTTTTATGTTTACAATAAAACAAGTGTGAAATAGAGGTTTAAAAGAAGTTGTTGTTTTACAACTTGAAATCTACAGTTTGGAAATAATAATTATAATTTAATTTCATAAAAATATTATAAAATAATAATGGTTCATTTAAAAATATATCAATTCAAACAGTTAATTATAAGGCTTAAAAGGAAACTTAGCACCTTACATAGTCCTTAAAATAAAAAATACAATATAACAATAGCTACAATAATTGTACCTAAAATAACGTGTTGCAATTTATCAATTTATCTTCTTTTTTCTTCAAAAAAAGTCACTGCATGAAATACAGTTTAATTGTTAAAAATCTATTTACATCCTAAAAATAGCACAATACAATAAAAAATATTAAAATTTTCAATCTGAATTAACATTATCATTTGCTGTAATGGTAACAGGACAGATTAAAGTTGTATTTCTCACCAAATGATTACAATAATCCGGTCAACCATTCACTCATGTTACGTTAGTTGAAACAACTGAATCATGATGTGGTGTGTAATTATATATATATATATATATATATATATATATATATATATATATATATATATATATATATATATATATATATATATATATCTGGTAATTTGCGGTTTTGGTGTTGGTTTCAAAATTAACCCACAGAACTGGTGAATGCGGTGAAGCTCATAGTGTGTTGTTGCGCTGCTATACATTGTTTTCAATGCTAGTGATTCATCATTTTAACAAGAGTTTTTCAATGAAACTCGTTGTGTTCTAGAATTTATTTATTAGCGTGAAAAAATAAAATCCATTAAAAATTGAAGATAGCATTGAATTGAGTTTTTGTCAAATTGATATTGTTAAATGAATTTTCATATTTTATATATATATAATATCCAAATAATTACATAAATTCAAACATTTTATGTATGAGTACTTTGTTCTAAAGTGTTTTTATTGAATGTCAGACTAGATTCCAATTACATTTTTGCTGTTGTACACAGAACTGCATTGTTGTAAATAAACAAGCATGATGTAAAAATAATAATTTATAAAATAAGTCCGTAGTCTATATACCTGTGCAACCACTACTTTGATATGAAACTTAAATTTGGTTCGCCTAATTAACATGAATAAATTAATTAAAATCACCAATGGGCAGTACAGTAAAATATTACTGCAACGCTTACGAATTATGAAATTAATTGTTACGCGAGAATATTAATATGTAGAAAAAATGCTTATAAAAAACTTACTCAGAAATAAAATACGCGCACGTATAATTTTCAACTCTTTAAAAAATACATTTTAACAATTATTTACACTGTGGCAGTAGAAATAATTTTAACGTTGCTCCCATGTGCTACACATTAACACATGAGTTTTGGAGAAGAATTCTTAAAATTGTCAAGGCCTCTGCGTATAGAAAAATTTCCGTGCGTGTGAGTAAACAGTATAATACATACATATGTGTGGGTGTGGGTGTTGTTATATAATTACTTTAATACCTTCTCTGAAAATTAATGAAGAATTCCATTTCATAATATGTAACTCTAGAACTGCAGGGTTTATGAACGTATCAAATGTTTATTTTGCTATTAGAAAAACAAACAAACAAAAAATGTCAATTTTTCATATGAAAAAATTATAATTAATATTATATATGATATGTTGTATTGTAAAATAAAAAGTGTATTTTTTTTTACTTGTAAACCAATAAACGTTGTATAATATTATTCTTATTATTATTTTTTTTTTTTTGCTTCTACCAACTACCAACATTTTACAGAGCGTCAATATCATGATTGTGCTCCAAGCATCTTTTGTATCAATTCACAATAATACTTTTTTTTTTTTTTTTTTTTTTTTTTTTTTTACATTTACATTTACCCGAAGTTTTCTCTTGTAATTTAGTAATTTAGGGAGTAAAGTTGTGAGCAAAAACAAATTGAATTTATTTGTCATATCAATATATTAGATATTTGAAAATAAGTCTATATTTTTGTGGTCCCTAAAGTAAAAAGACAATTTCATACCGTCATTGAGAGAAGGAGTTTGTGGCTGAGATTACTTCTAGTGAAGGAAAAAAATAATATATATATATATATATCTCGTCCCGTGTGGCGGCTTCGTTTATATCGAAAACCGATTTACAATTTCACCGTCCGCGCGCGTGTTTCATGGGATTTCTTTTGTCTCTCTTGCGTATACCAAACTTGAGCCTGAGGCAAATGCAACTAAACGTCGCTTTCTTTGTGGAGCAGATGTAACTGGAATCTTAATTCAAGAGGAAGAAAAGGAAAGAGAAGAAGAAAAATAAAAAAGGTTACGCAGATGAAAAAAAAAAAAAAAATTGTTCTGATATTTTTACCAATAAATTTCAAAACAATGCTATATAGCGTCACGTTTTTAATCATTTTGTAAAAAAAAATTGATGTTTTTAGTAGTTTTCTTACATTAACTTATATAAATTCCAATACATAACTTAAGTATAATAAGATTTATCTTCGAGAGTTGTTCTTATCTTATATGAGATAATTTTATTTTTATGTCAATGTTTTTGTACTTGGTTTTATATAAGCTTTTGTCTGTACAGTTTGTACATTCTGTATATTCATTATAATGCTGTTCTTGATAATATTGTTTCAATATGATTTATTGTAGAGTAATAATACTCTCTCTCTCTCTCTCTCTCTCTCTCTCTCTCTCTCTCTCTCTCTCTCTCTCTCTCTCTCTCCCCCTCTCCCTCTCTCTCTCTCACACACACACAAACACACACCACTTACACACTACACTATTATATACATATATATATATACATACATATATATATATATATATATATATATATATATATATATATATATATATATATATATATATATATATATATATATATATATATATATATATATATATATATATCGCTGGCCGCGCGTCTAAATGGGGAAAAAGCAATTTTCATGAACCGTGCGAGTGGCGAATGTCATGTGCTGTGAGCATAGCTTATTCGCCACTCGCGGCGGCCGTGAAAGGTGTATATTCACCACTCGCGCGGTTCATGAAAATTGCTTTTTCCCCATTTAGACGCGCGGCCAGCGATATATATATATATATATATACATACACAGTATATATTATGCACAAACACACACACATACAAACTTTACTCTTGACTAACAATCAAAATCTCTACCGTACGTATCAGCGCAAATTATTATCAATGGTCAAAGTTAATTCATTGAGGTTCACCTGGCACACTATACATTTAAATCTTGTCCATTCATGCTTGTCATTTAAAATTATTATTACGTAATCATTCCCTTGCTTTTCATTCTCTGCGTGGGTTTATTCACTTTCTTTCATATCAGTGAACACATTTCAGCATGTTGTCAAGTTTCTAATTTCATGTGTTTTATATAATCATTTTTTAGTACTACTATCTTCTTTTTGTTAATTCATACAATATGAAAGTTTATAATTATAAGTGAAATACACCTACACGCAAAAGAGTATTGAATGACAATTTTGTTTATGGTGTATTTTATTTTATTGTTTTCATATTCAATATACACACATTTTAATTATAATGTTTGTAGGTGGTGAATGACAAAAAGTATAATATATTCCGACAATTATATTCAATTGTTTTTCTCTCGAATTAGTGTAGGATTAAAGTGTCAATATAAATATTACAAAACACAAAAATAATATTCAACATATATTACAATGCAACAATAATAATATAACACTATACACAAATATAATAAATTTTTTATAAATTTTCAATACAAAAATGATTTATAAAGCAATAACTGTTACATGGCTGGATTTGCAAAATAATTACGTTGCGGTAAAATCTGATTTTATGTGGAAATAGATGAAAAAAAAATGCAAACACAAACTTTAATATGAAGTATAATGAAATATGATGTGCAAGTTACGCTATTGCATATTTTATACATGATGACGGTTATTACTGTTATTAGCTTTTTCTATAGTTCTATGAACTTTTTAATAGTCCACTTAATACATTACATTTATCATAAAATATTCATTGAATACTGCACTAACATCAATAATATGATACACATATATAAGTAAAAACATATTAAACAATTTCTCATTGATTTAACAAATATATTTATAACGCAGTGCCTGTCAACACTATATTTATGCACAAATATTTATTAATTGAAAAGAAGATTCATTATAAAACTGAAGCTTGAAATAAATTTTACTATAATGTAAAATGTTAGTCAATTGACTTTACTTAAGAAATCCTAATTTGTATCCATTTCCCAAAGAATTCCCAGTAAGTTACATCATTAGAGCTCAAATTTATCTTAATTTCTCAAGTGTTGTAGATTTGGTGCTTAAAGGTTGCTACCGCTTTTCCCTTGTGGTTGCTCTATAATAAATGAGATCATTGGTGTTTGTTTTGAGAACTAGTTGTTATCTATTGGTGTGTGTGTGTGTGTGTGTACATATATATAATATATATATATATATATATATATATATATATATATATATATATATATATATATATATATATATATATATATATATATATATATATATATATATATATAATACACACACACATACACACAAAGGAAAGTAACCAATGAAGTTATAAGTATTATATAACTGGAAAAATATACTTTTGAAAACAATTTAGAAAAATCATGATTTGCAAAATGTAACGCTGAAAACACAATGTGTTTTATTTTATAAAACTGGAACTGAACACATTGACAGCTTATAGATTTTTATGCATGTTATATTTAAGCTTTTGCTTGTTAACTTTCCTGTATATTTTTAAAAGTACTAAGAGCGCTAGTAAATATAAAACAGCTAATTTTGTATCAAAAAGTGTTTAAAAATATTTATTTTGCAATAATGAATCAATCCATCAAATAAAAAATAATAATAATAAAAAAATGTCATGAAATTTTTTTATTGCAGCTTATCATATCACAACATAAATTCTTCTATCGTATAGATTTTTTTTCGATCACTGCATACCAAACATTTCTCGATATATGAAAATAATATCTAAAGATAGTATACAATAAATAAAATAAATATTCTCTTACCAAGTTTCTAGTAAATAAAATAATAACAAATACAAACTCGAGAGATGAAAACTATTTATTTAGTTCTTTGAGTAAGTCATGAAAAATATGGTTTTAAATAAAATTTGACAATGTTCTTTACAATAGTAGATATTTGATACAATAATACTCCTAAAATATATTATAAATGAAAATATTGCATGCACGATATGCCCAACACCATGAAACAATTTCAACACATTTTCATCCCTCACACTTGTTAGTATTCTTGAATTTAGCTCAGAAAAGTAGGCGTTCCTCATTAGCATTTCAAGCGTAATTATTTCAGTCACGCCATCTGATACCGCCCTCTGATATAAAAATTATTGTAGGGTTGGGGAAAAATCTAGTCTGCTTGAATTCATCACCAGGTTTCCATAGAATCTAATCTATATACGTAGTTAAGAAGTAGGTATAAAAATTGAGAATATTATGTTTGTTAAATTACAGATACTTTTACATACTATTACAGTTAAAGATCGTCAATCTTGTCACGATGCTCTTAAACATAAAAATTTTATTTAGTCCTTTTTATCTTATCCTCATAAAATTTGCTTCTTTATTATATATATATATATATATATATATATATATATATATATATATATATATATATATATATATATATATATATATATATCGTATATATATATATATATATATATATATATATATATATATATATATATATATATATATATATATATATAATATTTTTAATAAATTTCGTATCTAAAATATGCCTTATACATAAATTACAACTTTATAAAAGTGTGAAAAAAATGTATATTACTTAAGTTGAGATAACGACGTGTTAAAGATATATTACATAAAATTACGTATTTTTATGGTTTGTAAAAGAAAAAAAAAGAAAAAAAAAAAAAAAAAAAAAAAGAAAAGAAAGTATTATTAAAATTGAAAACATTTTTAAATATAAAAAAGGCGAAAAAAAAATACCACATTTCCGTGCTTGTACAGTACGTGCGTTGTAGTAGAAAGTAATTAATGTGTGGCTTTTTCTTTCTACTCGCCTGCTGAATTCGATTTATCAACAGCTTTGTATGTTCCTTTTAAAAGATTTTTATAGCCGACCACTAATCATAACTCTCTCTCTCTCTTTCATTCTCACTCTAGTATTAAACGTAAGATAATTTATGAAACTTAAAGTAATGATTGTAAGTACTCCCAGTACATATCTTATGAATATATAATTAAAGATAAAACATTATATAAAATTTTATAATGAATTCTATTCACTATAGAATACAAAATGAAATATGTTTCTTTCTTTTTTTTTCTGGCGAAAAGAAAATTAAATTTGTTTTGCATAATTATGAGATATTGAATGCGTTTCATATTTAAATTACAAAACAGTACGCCATAATAACTCTTTTTGAATTGGTATTTTACAATCCATATTCAATAGATGCATTAATTTTTTGTTTAAATATTCATAGAAATAAATGAGAAAGTAGTCGGAGGGGGGCATTAATAATATCGATTCTCTCTCTCTCTTTTATCTTACAAAAATTGCTTTAAAATGTAAAATTTAAATATAAATGCTCATTTCAATTGCTTTGTAGCAAAAAATTTATTGTAGAGTTGCTTTTAATTTCTATTTTTAGGAGCCAATATTTAAATATCTTGTAATAGTAAACTGTTAAAGCTCAAGAATGTTCTTTTACTTTTAAATATTTAGTCTATAAAACTATTTCCATTTAAATTACTTTATGTTAATTTCAAAATTAATTTTTAAATAACGTTTGTATATAATACCTCTCTCTCTCTCTCTCTCTCTCTCTCTCTCTCTCTCTCTCTCTCTCTCTCTCTCTCTCTCTCTCTCTCTCTCTCAAGTTCTGATAAACATTTTTCATCACATTGCTTTATCATGAAGAAAGAAAAACAATAGTAGTTTGTTAAATTTTCAACTGAAAGTAAACTTTTTTTTCTTTTTACTTTTTATGTTGTATAATAATACCTAACATTTATTCCATAAACTTTCTAAAAAAAGGTTTTAAAACTACCATATTTATGATTGAAAGTTTTTCTATAAGTTATCAATAATTCATACACATATTTATGTTACTTACATATCAATACAAAAAATATGTAGGACAGAAACTCTATATATAATAATTTTGTATCGTTAGAAAATGGAATGGAAAAAAGTAACTATTTTTTTATTAAGTTTAATGTATGTATGCAATTTTTATTGAAATATAATGTATAATTTATTAGGTAAATTTTTTGCATAAAAAGGTTTTTAATAAAATTATAGAGGACAGGTGAATTTTACATTATAAATTGTTTAATAAACAGGAAAAGAGATACTGTTGAAACTTTTTAGTGTAAATTTACGTTTGTTCCTTTTATTCAATTTTTTGTGTTTGCTTGTAATAGAGAGAGAGAGAGAGAGAGAGAGATAAGAGAGAGAGAGAGAGAGAGAGAGAGAGAGAGAGAGAGAGAGAATTTCGAGCCCAGAAAGTTTTCAAGTAGAAAATTATACGCATGGCCTAGCATTCTCTTATATTATTATGAATTGAGTATCAAATATCTCATTATATACATTTACACAAACTAACAACTTCTTGTTTTAATATTTTTGTAAAATTAAAATATTTCCACAGTGAACACGTAAAAAAAAAATGCAATAACACATACGAAAATAGTTGAATAATACAATGAAAAGTGTCAAAGTAACAGGAATATATAATAATAAATATTATATACATGCATATTTATTTTTACATATTTAAAATTAAACCATGAGAGAACTCGTTTCCTATACAGGTTGACCCGAATACATATTTTCATCTCATACACAATATAGTCTGTTTGTTTTTTTAAACTGTAGAGTATAAAGCTTTGTAATAACTGCCACTACTATTAGAAAACATCATAAGTTATAGCGTCATGTTAAACCCAGGATGTTTTATACTCCAACAGTCAAAAATTTATACTGCGTATGAAAGAGTTAGGAGACAAGACAAAATAAATAGATTGTTGTTATAAATTTGTTATTTAAGGATGAATTTATGAAATTTTATATAAATCACAATAAACTAGCTAGCGCTTTTTGAAAATTTGAATTGCTTATTTTGACATGTTTTTGAATACTGCATAATATATAATAATGTAATTGCCAAATTAGAAAAGAGAGAAAGTCCCCCTTTTTTAACTTACTGTTTATAACATAATAGTTTTAATGGAGAATGGTCAATTATATTAATGAATAAAAAGTAAATAAATAGCAATTAAACACCTAATATATGATACTTTTTTCTGTAAAAAAGTTATACGATTTACTAAATGAACATTTCTTTTTTCCTACAATATATAAAAAGGATAATGCCATTGCTATAGAAACGTATTTTGATAACAAACAAAAAGGTATTTTAATGGCTTTATTATTTTTCATCGTAAGCTTTCAACTGTGAAAAAGCTGTTTTTTTTTTTTTTTTTTTTTTGAAGATTAATTAAAAATATAGAATTTGATCCCTCTCTCAATAATCCTTGGCTTTCAGTTCAAACAAAGCGAGGTAGATCGCATTTCCTGCCTGCAAGGGATTGTTAACTTCAACATGTAGTCACCTTTGTATTGTGGAGGGGAAATACATTTTAAATTTCTCGTGCGGTGCATATATGGCAAATATAAAGGATTATGTGTTTAAGAGATTTAAAAAAAAAAAAAAAAAATGTTGTACAAATTTGCAAGTTACTTCAAAACTTTTTTAATAAAGAGAACTTTTTTGGGCAGTATATATCGGGCAGTATATATATATATATATATATATATATATATATATATATATATATATATATATATATATATATATATATATATCTTCTGCTCTATTGAAAATTTCTTGTTTGTGGTCATAACTTTTATAAACTCTATTTCTCATTATATTTTTTAATTTAAACTTCGCAAATAATTATATCTTCCGAAAAATACCATTGAAAGAATACAAGATTGATACAGATCTGTGTAAACTTTGGAAAGCATAGAACAAATTATTAGATTTTAAAATTTGTACCTTTTGAAATTTAATGTACAATACAGAATATTCAAAGTGTCCGCAATCTTTAGGTCAAACTGATATAACGGAACAATTTTCTTTCTTTACGTGCATTCACAGAGAGAGAGAGAGAGAGAT
>OX439128.1:15962740-16025240 GCA_949318235.1 Ecdyonurus torrentis | reverse complement strand
TTCAAAAGTTTAGTATTGATGATGTTTTCCATTTGTTTCAGATCTTGGTAAGTAAGCTGCATATTATATATCTGTATCACAAATTAAAGTCTATCAAATCTGCAAATTCTGTTTCACTTCAATCAATAGGTAAGAAAATAAAGTGATAAAAAAATATTTTGTAAAATTCAGCAGATCTTAAATTGATCACATGAAGAAAACAACAATATATTGCTTATAAGAAGAAAACAACAACAATATAATATAGTGCTTATGTAAATATTTATCAAGTTTTAAAGTATTATTATCACTTCATGAATATTGTGTTAACGGCAAAAACTGGATACTTTAAATTACAATGCTGTATTATTAGATAATGGTATTATACGAAAAGCAGTACGTTTTGCGTACAGTTTTTTGTCGACTTCACACGGCAGTGTGGCTTTGTGCCAGATTGAACTTATCGGCATAGAGTACAAGCACAAGCAGCTTCAATATTTTATTAAAATTTAAACAACACTTTTTTTTTTTTACTTGTAAATTAACTTAATACTTGTGTATACTATTTACGCACGAGTAAATCATTGATTCGAAATTAATTCTGTGCTAAATAATATTAGCTATATCGATAGTTTAAAACAAAATCTTACTAATTTTAAAAAATTGAACCACAACATTAATAATATTGATAAAATGATTGTGGTTTTACCATTACGCCAAAAAAAAAAGTAGAAATAAGATAAACATTGTTACTTTGAATTTAAGAATTTCATAATTTTATTTTTAAGCAGAATTCAATATACACATAAAAATGCAACACTATAACTTTCTGGAGAATTACCAATGTCAAAGCTACATTTCCATACATATATTGTATATAGCTCAACTCGGATTAAATATGAACAAAAAGCGATCTTTCTTTTTGTGGTTTCTCCTTTTCTTCATAATATTATATACTATTGGATTATTACGTACCTTTGTTATTGTTTATATTACTTTATTTCGATAAAACATACATCACAACAAAGGAATATTATTGTAAATATCTTTTGATGTTACCAACTAATTTGTAATTCTAAGTTGTAATAATATAAACAGGACGAGTATTTACTGTGTAAGCTTCTTTATTACAAGCTTATTTGGAACAAGTAAAACAAAACAGCGTAAAAAATATTCTTATTACATTTTAAAAATAAATAAGCAAACAGTATACATTAAATATATAATATAATATAAAGAACAGTATTTTTCATTATCAGGAAGAGATTTAGGAAAGAATATTGCAATATCTTAATCCGAGTCTGTGTCGCAGTTTATCATGCACTGGTTTGATGTGTGAGAGACACTGACAAGTGAGTTCCAATGATTCTCAATCTCTTTCAGAAGCACAGAATGCACGATCGTGTTCTCCGCTCGTTCATGTTCTAGCAAATGCCAGGTAAAACGGTATATCGGAGAATCGCTTAGATTTGACCGGTTGTTTCTCTCTCCGACCAGTTCTGACTATGGTTGCAATGTGCACAGTACATGCAAAGATAGAGGTCTATCGCAACACGGTTTACCAATTCACTTTCTTTTCATTTATTTCTATTAAATAAACCTCTGTTTATTATTACTACTTAATTAACCGCACATCTGTAAGTTTATTTTGTCGCGTAGTATAAATCTTATTTAAATTATTATTAATATTATTTTCGTACTAACTTGTAAGAAGTTTCTTACTTAGCAGCGCTGTTTTTAACCACTACTACGCGTACAATACTTCTTATTTTTATTATACTTCTGCTTCAATCTTTGATCTTGAAATTTTACTAGAAGAGAAATTTTTGCTATCGGAAAATTCAGAACAGAGAGACAGCGAGAGAGAGAGATATAAAAAGAGAGAATAAAAGAAACCAGCCATGCAGCAAAATGGGGTTAAAACGTGCTATGAATGACATAGTGTGTTTATTTCAATTCAACGCTCGCCACTTCTACTTTTAGGAAACCATAATAATAGACAAGAGTCACCTGTGAGTATTATTTTTCTTTCTACGTTTTACAAATAAGTATTTAATTTTATTAACGATAAATGTAGCTTGCAATATATACATATATACGTTTTTTTTTTAAATCGACAAAAATGAAAAATAGCTAAGTCGCTTGAAGTATTATTATTTTCTATTTATTATCAATGTATTAAAATAATAGTAAAAAATAATACCACTTTTAAAAATAAATTGATGTTATTGGTGGGAGAAAAAATCTTAAAATTCTAATTGACTACAAAATCGTAACAGTTTATCTATATAGCATAATCTTGTCTAACTTTTTACAGCCTGTATACAATAGCGTTCTCAAAAAACAGTAAAATCAAGGTCCCGCAAAGCTAAAGGATAAGAAGTTTGGGCTACTCTTCTTTTCCAGCGCCTTTATGATGGATGGATTGCGCACTCTAATAATAATCTCCATTTCAAATTATTGCATTGAACTTTCATTTAACAGACTCAGCAGGTATGTAATATACTGTACTAAAAATTAAGCTACGATACAGTTTTTGTTATTATTATTTTAGTACGGTACATAGAATCAATTATTATAACATTTTTACTACAGTAAAAAACTCAAACAAAACTAATTTCATTTTTTTTTTTTTTTTAAAGCAAAACAATTCTATAGTGCTATTATAAATAAAGTAAATAAAAAAGTAAATTAAAAATAAACATAATACTAACTTAACATTATTATATAAAAAAAAATAGAACAAACTAATTTTTATGCAATAAAAAAAATCTATATATAAAATGAGATAAAAGTCGCATTTATATTTTATTTAAATTAATTTTACGTAATTGTAATTTTTGTAATAAAAAACTTTGCATATGCTTGGAAATTTTTCAATTAAAACTAAAATTTGTAATGTTTGAGACAATTGACGTAATAAAAAAATAAATTGTAAATCACGAGTGTAATTTATTCTGAACATATTTTAAGCTCTCTAGCAAAAAATATACACTGGCTAGTTTTGTCTAGCTATTTAACATAATACACAACTCTTTTTTCCATCATATTGTTTTAAATTAAAAAATTGAAACAAAAAATATATATTATTATCTTTATGATTTTATTTTCTTGCTTGCACATGCATTTAAAACATGATATAATCTCTCCTTATATCATGATTTAAAACATACAGCGATATCACTGGCTATGCAACTGTCCGTAGCTCCTATTTCCTCTAGCGTCAGTGAAAAGTATGAAAGTCGAACCTTGTTTTAAAGCCTTGTAGTATATAATGTGTAGTTCTGATAATAGCGGGATTCAATCTTTTACAAGCGAGTAATACCAGTACTACCATGCAGTAATACAGTGAAAATGATAACCCAGAACAGAAATACAAAATAATGAAATCAATTAAACTTATAAGTATTTATTTTGATAAAAAACAACAACTTAATACATAATATGGAAAAAAAAAATTATATTCTGAAAGGTAAGACCTCTTTTACATGAGCAAATACGATGAATTTTACAACATTATAGGACTTGTGTACAGATTTTAATTCAAAATAAAAATTAATAGGAGATTCTTAATTTTTTAAATGTTCTTTAAAAAAATCACACATAAGATATTTTAGAAACATTTTATTCCCAACTACGTATTTCATGGACATATAATGTTGTTTTCTTTATGTGCTCTGCATGAAATACACAGGAAATTTGTATTTGAATTACATACCTAAGAAATACTTTATATAAGGTATGTCGTTATTTTGAAATTAAATTATAATCCAAGTGGGTAGCTGCTGCCTCAACTTCAACGTCATACTAAAATTTCAAACGTCATGAAACAGTAATGCTTTTCTCTTTCGCTAACTCGCTTGGCTTTACATGTAACATTTGCGAAATATAATCCTTCGTAACTTGGCTAATTACACACGTATGTACAGCATGAAATTTTGCAGCCACAAATAACAAAAGTACGAAATGTGAGTGGGATGAATGTGTATAATTGTAACTCATATCCCAGTGGCTAAACAAAATAAACATTTAGAAAAATGGTATGGATGAAAATAAAAAAACAATAGGGAATGAGGTGAGAAAAAAAATGTAAATATTTTAAGGTTGTATGATGTGGGGAGATTAAAAATGGCTGCATAGCACATATGCATAACTACAATTAACATTTTTGTTGAGAGAGAGAGAGAGAGAGAGAGAGAGAGAGAGAGAGAGAGAGAGATTCAACAGTAAGTTGTTTATATTTGATCTTAAAAAGAATGCAGTTAATTACAAAATGTAAAATACTTATTTTTTAATACGCCATAAGTTTGCAGCTTGATAAATTTAAATCATTTACAATACAATAACTCACGTCCACTGTAGGAGAACGATAAAGGATTTTCTTTACCTTATATATTTTCCTAGTATATTTTCAGATTTGAACTAAAAATTTTGTTTAACAACCATTTAATAAGAACGATCAACAAAAATTGGCAACAAACATTAATTTAGATTTACACGCACATACAAGAAAATCGTAAGCTTAGTTTATTTGAATCTGTGCTTAAATAATGTAAAAAAAATGCATAAGTTTGTGTGTTTATGTGTTTTTGTCATACAAACAATTGTTTAAGTTAAAACTGTACTATTACATTTGAAATTAAAATATTTTTGTAATAAAATTAATAGTAATAACAATTTTCTTTAAGTATGATTATTATAATATACAGAAATGGTATATGAAATTGCTCTTGAAACGGCCAAGTGCAGGCAAACAATGAAAACATTTAAATAAATGTAAATTGTTAGAGTCAGAAAAATAAATATTATAATTTTGCTACAAAACACCGTGTGTAAAATTTTAGGGTCAAAATTTAAAGAGAGAAAGCGAGAGAGAGAGAGAGAGAGAGAGAGGAAAAACTCACACAGAGCTGAATATTATACAAGAGCATATTAACATAAATATGGAAATAATTATAATTATACGCAAACACACACAGAAAGAGAGGAGAGAGAGAGAGAGAGAGAGAGAGAGAGAGAGAGAAATTTTTTGTTTAATAATATTAATAATAATGGTTGAGTTGATAGTACAATGTTTTAATATTAAAATATCTTCATATAATGTAAAAAAAATATATATTAATATACTGAGAAGAAAAAAGTATTTTGTCGTTAGGTTCATAAATAATTTTATACATTTTGATATGACTTTTTAATATACTTTCGAAATGCACATGATTTTATAAATAATTAAATATTGATCTTATTATTATTTCTTTTTTGAAAGAGCAAGGTTAAGGTTTTCCCGCTCTTTAACCTAACTGTAAATCATGCGTAAATAAAAAATAATAAAAAAATAGTAAAATTTATGTATTCATATAAGAAAAAGAAAAGCGGGAAAAATAAAATAAAATGACAACCTTATCTTAAATTTAATTGTATTAAAAACTCAGAATGCAGTCTTACATTATTTATTTACTAATATAGTGAGTAAATTAAATTGCAATGGTAGCTCTGGTGTATTAGAATCACCTAGGGAGAAATATGCAGAATGTAGAGAATAGTCACTCATGACTATATTCTATTCTTTTAATAATAAATTTCGAAAAATAAAAAATTGCAGCAAAAAATAATATTTTCCCAAACGAATTAGGGTAAAAACATCAAAGTAACTTGCATAGTAACTAAAATAGGTTATACATGGGGGTGGGGGGTAGAGAGATTAGAGTTTGCCAACAAGTCTATAATGTAAATTATATTGTCAAAATTTAACTGGAAGTTTTTCCTGCGTTGGAGTTCTTATAGCTATTAAAAATGTCAGCTTTCATAGTTATCATACCTCTTCTATACGTATTTTTGCTTACTAAAATACCAAGATTTAACTGATATTTATGCAAACATTTTTACAGCAATTTTTGTCTGCAAGTAAAGAAATACTTGTCTTCAAATTTTGGGGGGGGGGGGGGGGCAACAAAGAAAAGAAAATGTGAAGTATCTCTGGCAGCGTGTGACAAAAGACTTAAGAAAGGAACAGAGAAAGAGAGAGAGAAAAAAAGATGACGTTTTTATGTAAGAACTCCTCAAGCTGGTGAACAATGATTTTGACGGGGAGAAAAGCTGCCGAGAGGTTGACTTGCTTTTGTGTTAGTTGATGCGTTTGATATGAGAATCTCTTACATTCTCCCTACACGATAAAAATATAAGAGCAGCACAAATTTAGTTTTTCATTTGGTTTTCTTATATAATTACATTCTCTGCATATTTTTCAGAAAAAAAAAAAAAAGAAAAAAAAATTCCTTCGGAGAAAATCAAACAAAACTTTTTAACTTTCAAATTAAATGATTCATTGAAGGCTTGAAGCAATATAGGGTGTGTATAATATGTGCTTCAACAGTAAGGAAATTTGTGTAAGTGAGAGAAAGAAAAAGAGAAGAGACAACAAATAAAACTTTTAAGTCAAATACAATCGCTAAAGTAAAGTAGGGTAATTTTAATTAAATGTTTATCGATATTGAGTATCGATGTTTAATGTTTTATACTTAAAATTCAAAGTATATGAAGATTATATTTGATAGTAAATTTCAAAAATTCTATAAAAAATTAAAACAATTTTATCGATATAATAATTAAAAATTATAATTTTCTAGGATCGGTTTTATATTATCAATATTATCATATATGTTTGAAAATCATAAAGAAATACTCAGAACTTTAAATAAAATGTTTATGTATCATGTGTTATCATGTATACATGAATAAAAATAGGAATACTATAAAATAAAAAAATGTATTCCTAATTTGTGCGTTTCTGTGCAAAAATATTGAAACTTTGATCATTTTTTTAAAGCCAGCAAATTAGGTGCATTGAGGTTGTCAAACAATTTGTAACTTCAGAATGGTCTTTTTTTTTTTTTTTTTTTTTTTTTTTTTTTTTTTTTTTTTTTTAAGCAACATGAATTTAACAATGACTTGTTAAAACTAATTTCTGCTCCAGGTAAACTCGACACTCCCATGCCTCTCGTCTACAAGCTAGGTTGTTACTTGCTCGTGAAATTCACTGTAAAATAAGTAGTAACGAGATATTTTTTGCTGTCACTAGGTACGCTGTTCCAGACATGTAAACATCGAAAGTAATTAACTTCACTACAAACTCCTTTTTTTTTCTCTCTAATATTTATGTGTATATAATATTATATACAAATGTACATATATATATATATATATATATATATATATATATATATATATATATATATATATATATATATATATATATATATATATTATATATATATATATATATATTATATATATATATATTATATATATATATATATATATATATATATATATATATATATATATATATATATATATATATATATATATATAATATATATATATATATATATATATACATATATATATATATATATATATATATATTACATTAATTACTAATTTACCTATAAAATAAATGAGTGAGAGAGAAAAAGCATCTCAAAACTTTTAAATTTAATGCATAGTAAAATTTCCCTTGATGTGTTTTTATGAAAATAAATACAACCTTTGCTTTTCAACAAACTTCAAATTAATAAAAAATTAAACTCTTGTTAAGACTTTTAATAATAAGAAATAAATTACATAGCACGTGCTATTTTTATTTACAATTCTTTATTGGCTATTGCTATTATTAGTACTTTTATTTTAAGGATTCTTTATTGCCTATAAGTTCTATTTTTTGTTAGAATTCTTTATTGGCTTAAAATACGTAATAATGTAATTAGCATCCACCATTCAAAGTTTTTAAATCTCGATGCCGTCAGTAATTATTACTAAAATACGTAAGGCTGATGATTCTGCAATGCCCAGGGATAAGAAATGAGTCTGGATATTTCTTTTTTCACGTCACCTATAATTGGTAAGTACCGGCAGAAACATCAATTTAAAAATCATTATAAAAGAAATTATGGCTCTTACATCTTATAATCTTTATTAACAGCAAGTAATAATTTACAATCAAAATGTAAAGTGTGCCTTGCAGATGTTATAATCACTACTTCAAAATTGGTGACGGAGTAGTCCCCTTGCCTCTCAGCTCCATCAATGCATATTTGATTGTTGCATAAAATTTGTCCACCCGTTCATTTCCAGTTGATCCGCAGCGAGATGTATCGAACTCATCAATTGCCTCCAAGTAGTTAATCTGGAAGTTTTTTTTTCTTAATAAGTATTATTTGTACCCCCCCCCCCCCCTTTTTTTTTTTTTTTTTTTGCTACAAAAAATGCGCATTACATTTAGATAGCCATCACAGTTGATCGACATTTTAGTAGTAGAAAACAGAATTTATGTATGTACTGTACAGTATTATTGTAACATACTGTAGTTTGGTATATAATGGTAGAGGGTATTATGGTTTATATGGTGTATGGTATAGGGTATTATGGTTTATATGTTGTATGGTATAGGGTGTATGCGGATGACGTCATATTTATTGCGCTTAGAGGCCATACTGGCTGGAGTAGTGCATAACATTGCTCAAGCATAGGAAAAACTTCATTTAAGCCAATTTTCTTTGAGAAATCGGTTAATTTATTGTTATTTTGTAATTTTTTTTACATACTTGAGATACTATTTCAACATATTTACAGCATCAATGCTCTCAAAAAGATTGCATAGTGTTTTTAAACTGGCAAAATGATTTTTTGTCCTATACCACCCATGTTATTGAGTTATCCAACATGGCGTCGACTTTAACATGAATGCATCATAGACCCTATAAATGTGGAAATGAGATTTTTAGTTTAAAACCAAAACTCTCAAAAATTACTACCTGCATCTTAAGGCCATAGACCACATGAAATAACCTGCAATTTTTAATAATTAAACACAAAATGAAATATCCAAAACTGATGACAATTTTTACCAGATTGTAAATTTGGCCCCACAACCACAAGAGAGCATGAAAAAACTGTAGAATATTTGCGTGACAATTCCGGTTTCAGACGTCAGAAAAATTATTATATGTTGTGCGGGTTGCATAAATTGAAATTTTGTGACCACTGCTACGAGACATACTAATGATATTTATGTAACTCCCATCAAGTGTTTTGTGTTATTTTCTTGTGGTATTTTAAGTTAAGTGCCAGAATATTATTAAACTAGTAAACTTAAGGGCAATTACAATTAAAACGAAAAATATATAAGTAAAGCAATTTTTTTAAAACCTACCATATTTTCAATTTCTGGGTTGTGTAATGACCTTTTCTTCACTCTACGAATGCTCCCTGCAACAATAATTGAAAAATAGCAAAATTCTCTATTGTTATTTTTATGTGCAGATTGAAATATAATTGTTCTACAAGGCTTTTATTAAAATTAAATGAATGTATTTTCTTTGTCTTGGTTAATTCTTGCCACAGGATAGCATTCACTTTTGTTAATTGTAAAATAAAATAAAGAGACAAAAGTTTTGCCTACAGCTATGGAATAAGTCAACAGTGCAAATAATCATTAATTCATGCTTCAACCTACAAAACAAGTGAAGTGTAAACATATCAAAATATTCATAACGTCTTTGCAATGTAAGGTGTAGTATTATATAATAAAGAATAATATAGTGGTTATATTTCATCATTATATTGTTCAGAATAATATGCATTATATAATATAAGTCATACAATATTCTACTATATATTAATAGGAAAACTTTAAAGGGTTTTTCTTTTAATAAAATAGAAATATAGAGTTGTATAATATAAAGTTAAAATATGAAAATATTGTCACTATTAATATAATCGTTTTACACAATGTAGAAATAAAATGGTAAATCCTCTAATATGACTAACATTCTTTCTGTATTATTATTAAAATTATTATTATTATGGGCTTGCGGTTTCCCTCAGCCATCAATTTTGTGAAGGCAGGCGCATTATACTTCCAACACTGCGGGCTCTGATCAACCACTAATGGTCTCAAGCTACCCCACTTTCGTACATCGTAGCTCGTTCTGTAAAGTAAAGTGAATCTCAATAACAGTGATCGGCTGACCAACAAAATAAGACACATTCATTGGTTAATCTTGTTGTTTGAGCCGATAAAAGTGAGTCGCATATTGAGACAGTAAATTTTTTTTTTTTTTTTTTTTTTTGGCAAGTTTCTTTTATTCCTATCAAGTTCAAAGTTCTAAACGAAGAAATAACTAACAATGATTAACCATATGTATAAACGTAGTAAACAGGTAATACGTCATTATCAGATGTTTTTCACAAAGGAAAAATTTCGAAGCTGGCTCAAGAGTTGTGTTTAGTTTATAGAACGAGCTCGTGTGGCAATCTGCACATCCAACAGCAGCTGACTTCGAGTAAGCCAAGCAATGCCAGACTGGGCTTCATATCCTAACCTATTGACTAATAAAGAAGTAACTGTTTTGAGGCCGACTTTAAGCAATTTCACTCACATCCGCTTCCGTTTCAACGTTCTACGCATGCGCAGTACGTCAAAACGAAAGTGAGTGAAATCTCTTTATAAAGTGGGCCTCAGATCATTTGGTTCTTTACGATTCAATACACGTACGTGGCAGGTTATAGACATTAAATTGGTACACATTTATACATTTCTACATCTTACCGTTCCTTTGATATGACATGCGGATGGAGCGAGTATGCAAGCAAGCTCATCATTTCGGGATTTTGGCGATCCGCCGTCTATGAGAGACTTATAACGCCACACCCACAAAGCGTGCGTTTGAACCCAGGCTACGCTACCTTTTACCATTCTATCATGTCACCATTCTATCATGACATAACTAGGTCAATATGTAGCAGATTGGCGCGGAGGGAAACTCAAGATGGTCCAGAGGCTCAGTAGGGTAGACTTAAGCTTCCGCTACGGCGGGATACAAGGAGAGCCCAGGATATAAGCTACAGGCGTTCACCCATCCAAGTTCTGACCAGGTGCAACTTTGCTGCACCTCCGAGATTGAATAACTCTCGGTCTAAGCAACGCGACAAACCCACCGTCTTATTGTTATTTTATTAGCACGTGTTCATACGAAGCAATATTTTCAATGTGCAATAAACATGATTGCATGAAATATATAATTAATAAAAATATTCATTTTACATATTAATTTAAAGTTAAAATTAGATCAAAATGGAAATATTGCTCCGTTTGAACAGACCATTAGGTATGTACACATGATTGTGATACTATATATTTTAACATTTAATTCTGTGCGAGTTTTTGAATTTTAACATACAGTATATTAATACACTCGTATACACAAAAACCAAACAGTACACTAACAAGTAGATTATATAATATATTTGACGTACTTTTTAAAAATCATATTCATTGAGATCACAATAAAAAAAACTCACCAATAACAGAGACACACAGTGTTAGCAACAGAATGCAGAGAAGTTTATTCATTTTTTTTTCAACTTGAAATGTAAAAAGTTAAAGAGTATTGCTTTTTATACTGGAAATCAAATATAATATCAAACATGCAATTCAGCAATTTGTCACATAATTACTTCTTACTATGATTATTGTCTCCTTGTTTATTACAATATAATGATCTGTAAGGCATAATGGAATTCCTTATAACTAGAATAAACATTTTAAATTACTTTTTCAACACGAAAAAATTAAAACTAAGAAGAAGAAGTGTTATGTTTGTGACTTTGACTGTTTATACCTGTAAAAAAAAACTCAATTACTCCATCTATCTATATTTATATTTTTTTAATTATCTTTTAAAAATTTCCCTAAAAATATCTTATTTTGATGTTCTATACCTGATACAGTTATTATTCCTAAAGAAATTTTGTCCTAATTTGTAGCACACTCAATTTAACAAATAAATATTCTTTAATTCAATAAAAAAAAAATTAGATTTACTTTCTAAAGCATTGTAAAAAAAAAATAATAATAATGAGAAATGTTTCATGATATTTTGCAATTAATGGCTTAACATGTGGTGAACGAGAACGAGAATTGAGGTTTATAGTTGATTACTCAGTAATGTACACTTTGGATTTTACTTCAGTATAAGTAAATAAATATGATTGTTTATTTGGAAAGTAATATCAATATAAAATTTCAATTAAGAATATCAAATTACAATTTCGGTACAAAACTAATATTTGCTTAATAGATTTTTTTAAAGTCCTTTAGGGCTATTAATTTCAATCATTTTCTTTTCTTTTCTTTTCATTTTTTGTATTTATTCAATATAGATAAAAAAAACTAACTGCTGTTTTTAAACTATTTTTATGCGATATACTAAACTAAAATATCCTAAGCATGCGGAAAAATTAAAATTATTGTATAGCATTGCAGTACGGTGTACAATACGTATTTTAAGTTTAAGTACAGATAAAAACTGAAAAGCGCAGAGAGCGTAATAGTATAAAATTGTCATTATTTGCGTGTCATCAACCGCACATATAAAAATGCACTAAATTTAGCACTGCACTTTCATTTTTATTATTTTGTATACCCTAGATATTTTACCATCCCACATTCGGAAATAATAATAAAAAAAATGCGGTTGCTATGTATGTATAGTACTGGAGACTGGAGTTTTCATTTTCGGGGTACAGTAGTTCATCGTGGTTTAAACAAAACCACTATACAATATGCTAGACTTTTCTGCGTTTCTACATTTTTTTAATAAAAACACGCGATAAAAAATGTTGAAATAATATTAATTAGACATCGTAAACACTGTGTTATAAAAACTAGGGAGGAAATAATATAATTCTAAATTTATGTGTCTTTTATTCCGTTGCTCAGCTTTCCGAGTTTTTTTTTTTTTTTTTTTACTATAAATAAGAAAAACATTCATTAAAACGTACATTATTTTTGTGTTGTTTACTTAAAAAAAATCCGTTTATCAATTTTTTTTTAACTTAATATTGATGAGAATTTAATTGTCTATTCGTAGTCAGCTCTTTTATTTCAAGTTAAACAAACATGAGTTTTTGTTTACACGAACTTGGATTGTTCTCCAACCAGATAGTAGAAACAATCAAAGTCTATAAGATTTATAATAATATATTAGTTTTTGTTTAACATAGCAGCATCTTTTTATTAATTTATAACTTTTTAAGTACTATAATTGTATCATACATTTTTTATTATTGTATTAGCATATTTAAATCATTCTTTAAAAAAACATCCTTTTTTAAATATTAATTAGATTTAGCTGGAATACATACAAAAAATAAATTATATTTAATTACGAAATATAATATTATACATAAAATAAAATTCAATTATGAAAATAACTCAATTATTAATATACGGTATGAATAAGGAATAAAGTTGTATTAGTTTTTTAAACGACACGAATCCTTTGATATGATTAACCTTGCAATGAATTTGAAGATGGTTTGAAGTATAACATATTAATATTATATTTAAGTAAATAATAATGTATTAAAGAGAAAATAAAATCACAAAAGATTTTTTTTTTTTTTTTTTTTTTTTTTTAGCTTACAACTGTTCTTAATATTTTTCGTCAAAAGCGATAAATATTAAATATAATAATAAGTTTATCATTGAATTGAATTTACTATAAATAAATTAAATTTACAAACATCTTTAGATTCTTACTGCAAGTTTATCTTTGAGTATACTATATCAAAATTACTTGATTTTTTTTTATTGGAAGATTCATGCACAGTATATTTCCATGATTCCGACTTACTTACTGATGTATATACATTCTGTAATATTAGATGTATATTCTATATTTATTATTTTTCATAGTATAAAAAATTATATACGACAATGTAAAAAATATCCATATAATACAAAAATGACGCATAAATTTTTATCTACGTTAAACAAGGCTCTAAAATCTATAAGGATATAAACCTTCTCTATAGCTTCAAATTTTCAGATAAAAATTTAAACGAATTATTTTTATTATTTTCTATAAGACTTTTTATATATTTTATTACATTATGTAAAATAATATCAAGACGTCTTTTTTTTATATACATTTAAAAAAATCGTATCAATTGGAATGTTTATTAACCTATCAATAAATTATTTTTATAGCATCATTGTGGCTTATCAAAAAAAAAAAGAAAAAAAAAGTGTCAATACCAGCAGCAAAGCAAAAGCCCTCAAAACATCGTTGTCTATATTTTTATGTTAAAAGAAGAAGAAGGAGCAATCGAGATTGCTGTAAGTGGATAATATTCTCATCATTAAGAATTGATTATTGAATTTAACGTCAATATATTTTCGTTTCTTATACATAAAACTTTATCAGCATAATAATAAAGAAGATCATATAATTTTTTTAATGTTAAGATACACTATTATAAGGAAGAAATTAATGTTTATAATCTATTTTTACAGCTATAACATAAACTTCAAAATTAACCTTTAAAAAGGAATTTTAACATCAAAAGACTGAAATACAAAGTAACATAAAATAATAATATAAAAAAAGTTAATGAAAATATTAACTTATATAAGATTGAAAAGTTAATTAACATATTAATTTTTAGAAAGCATAAAATATCTTAAAGGCATTTTACCATACTATTCTTGAAAATTAATTTAACGATACTGCCGTTTGTAATTCTTTTTCTTAAATTAAACTTTATTTTTAAATTAGCATTAAAAAAATTGTTGACTACTCTGCTCTTTTGATAAGCAGTCACAGTAATTATGTACGGTGATAAAAAAAAACAGTGACAGCCAGAAACCATAATTTTTATGTAATCTTATACATAGTTATGTTTCGTTCTATGACACCTTTGGTTGACAGTAATTATAAGCATAGTAACAACATAATAAACATTTCTTTATTATATTTTTTATGAAGTTCATTAAATTGAAACACTCACTTAATAATGCCCTTCGCTCTCATATTGAATCATAAAATTATTAACCTAAAATGACACCTATCAATATTTTTTCCTCTCATTTTGGTTAATCAATATAATATTATAAAGTTAAGTTTAAGTAGAGAAATAAAAAATGTCTTATAAACACGAATACAAACAGACGTAATATATAATATATATATTTTTATTTTTACATCTATGATATAAATTCACCACCAAAGTTTTACTTGTGACATTGATGGAATTTTATGCGTATACATGAAAAACTGTTGCCATTGTAAATAGCAGCATAAAAATTAAATTTAGAGAGTCAGTTTTTGTTTTTCATTGACATGGGAGTGATGTAATACACGAGTCACAAAATAAATGTCATGAAACAATGACAATAATTCAGGTTAATTGCACGTTGTCCATCCCTGGTGCTTGTTACATCCGACAGTAATTATCAATAGCTAATATTACTACCAACGCTATAACAGTATAATGAAAAAAAGGAGAGAAAAAAGTAGTAACGTTCTGAACATGCGGTAATTTGTTTTTAATTGAATTCAATTTTTTATGTATTTCAAATTACTGAATATCAACTATGTACGTTAGCAATTTAGAACGAAAGAGAGAGATTATTTTGCAGCTCTCGTATATTATATACAGTAGGTTTAATTTAAAATTTTGTGATAAAGCTCATATAATGTTGTTTATTAAAAATTTTCATAATAATAATAATTAATATTATACTCGTTATTAATTCATCAGTTTTATTATATTCTCATTTATTCATTATCAGTTGCTACTTTTTTTTGTTAGTTCAGTTTGATAAATATGAATCTCGTTGAATTTTTGTAGTTCTAATTTTCTTTTCATATTCTGTGTCAATATAATTAAATAATGCATTATCAATATCATAATAATAAATTATTTTATATCCATAACTATTTCTTGCATGATAATGAGTTTTGATGAAAATGACGATTATAGAATATCCACTAATTTATATATATATATATATATATATATATATATATATATATATATATATATATATATATATATATCTTTAACTAAATATTTATATTCTTTAT
The DNA here is from genome assembly GCA_949318235.1 of Ecdyonurus torrentis. Classification (NCBI taxonomy): domain Eukaryota; kingdom Metazoa; phylum Arthropoda; class Insecta; order Ephemeroptera; family Heptageniidae; genus Ecdyonurus; species Ecdyonurus torrentis. Next base: position 16,009,329 of record OX439128.1, on the reverse strand, counting down.
ATTGTTATCAAAACAAAGGTTTTGCTTTTGTCTTTTACTATAAGACCCCCCCCCCTTTTTTTACAATAAAATATGTTATTTGTAATACGGAAAAATTATACAGTAAACAAAACATTTGTATTTAGAATTACAACAATGTGAATATCTAGCTTGTGTAATTAACAATATTATTTTAAAAATTACTTGAATTACTCGTGTATATATATAACAATAAATTAATATTATTGAAAAGCATGATCTTTTAATTACATAGCAATAGAGGATTAATGTATATTAATTGATTATAACCACTCACATTACATTATAATTATATTCACATTATTTATATTACAAAATTAATATAAATGTTTTTAAAACCTTTTATATACATTATATGTACATAACAAATAAAAGTATTCAATTAATAGCAATAATTTTAATTCAAAATTCACAATCCCTTGGTTGTTTATTTAACAGAATAATTTGATAGCAGCTAGTTAATTGTAGAGATATAAAGGTTTGGGATTGTAGAAAGTGTTTCACCGATTATCAAATTAATAAAGTAATTTTTATTAGTCATTGTAAAACCGTTGTTAAATTTTCTTTTTAAAAAAATTATGTTTCCGTTTACAAATAATAATAACAATAATGTATACATATTTTTTCTAAGCATTGTGTGCTTTTACACTTGTAAATAAACCATTTAAATTTAAGATGTGTGTACCGTACATATTTGCCCCCCAAAACAATTGCAGTGATTTTTATTTTTTCATTATTTTTATTATTTTTTTTATTTATTTATTTATTTTATTTTATTTTATTTTATTTTATTTTTTTTTTTTATTTTTTTTTTTTTTGCTACAAAGTTGCACGTTATCTGTGGATTATTAAAGGGAAAGACCATTAACTATGAAACCACTACTGTAGCTATCTTCACTTCCGCTCTGTGTTGTTTCGCAATAACGAAAAATTGTCAACACAGTATTGTTATGGCGTGATAACAGAAAGGACTGCAACGCTTGAATAAATTGATTACTCTATTATTTTGAAAGATAAAATAAAATACCAGCCAATAACTTTTAGAGAATAACTCTGATAACAAATGACACTATATACAAGTATTATTACATAATATACTTAAATTTATTCACGAATTTTAAAACTAAAAAAATTGATCTCTCCATTAAATTAAGGAAAATTTCAATAAAATAGAAATTTATTTAAGAATGAAAACAGTTACTTAATAATATTTAAATAAATTACTTTAATCTTTATTAATGTTTCCTTTTTATAAAATCAATGTTTAACAATTTTATAAAATTGTTAAGTTTTTAAAAAAGCCCTAGACAACATGGAACAACATGTTATTTTTAATGATTAAACACGAAATGGGATCTACATAACATGAAAATTTTTAACAGAATATGGCCCCACAAGAGAGCGTGAAAAAACTATACTGTATAGTAATTTGCGTGAATATTTCTGTTTTTGACATCAGAAACAGGCTAAAATTAGTATCAAAATGTTGTGCGAGTTGCATAAATCAAAATTGGCTGATCACTGCTACGGTACTACAGTTGGTTTTTGAGACAAACTAATGTTATCAATGTAAGTTCCATCAAGTGTTTTGTGATATAAATGCTAATATGTCTTCTTGTCTATGCCTTTAAGTATTTCAAATGTTTCAATCCTCTCAACAATATCAAGCAATCACAATTATTGTATTGTTTTTGTATTTTATTGTTTGTTTCAACCTTTGTTTGTTTCTCCAACGCGAAATTTGATTAAAATCAACAAATTTGGTATTTTTATTTATTTTTTAAAATATAGTGTGAAATATAGTCACTGGATACAAATCAACGAGACAATAATTTAAGAAGTACAGTCATGTCACGTGTACACAGAAATATCATGGCAAAAGAAAAGTGTAAAAATTTATTGCTGCTCTGCAAATTATATTTTGTCTTTCATAATATAAAATATAATATTATTACTTCTTCTTTTATTATAGCATGCCATGATTCTTTGTAATACAAAATATTATTATAGTGTGATTTTTGTCACCAAGTATGAGATTTTTGTTGTATAATATATAAATTCGTTTAATCAATTAAGTCTCGTTTATTTGTTTCCTGCTTTCTCATATATACATTGAAAATATTAAATACATTATTTTTAATTGCAATTGTTAAGTTATTTTTTTCGTTACTGGAATAGGTTTTGTATAGACTTGTATAATAAAATTAAAATTCAAAGCAATAATAAATACAATAAAAAAATTTGAAGAAATAAAAACTAAAATAACAAATTTAGTTTTAAAATAATTTAATAATAGAATACACATTGTGTTGCTGGAAAATGACTGTGCTCTAGTTTATTTTTATGGTGTAGCGGAGTCCCCAGCAGGAGCTGCTGCACCAGTAGCTGCACCGGCAGCTGCACCGGTGTCAGGTTTTGGAGCGAAAGGATTGTTCGGGATGCTGTTGAACCAATTTTGGATTGATGATGTTATTGTTTGCCACCAGGCAGGAGAAGGAGTTTCAGAACCTTCAGCTCTCATGTCGTCGATCTAAATAAAATATATTTCAAGAGAAAAAGAATGTATTATAATGAGACGTATGTTAATTAAATTATAGAGCAGAAAAATAACTTTTTATCTAATTATTATAAATATTATCAAATATTTCAAAAATTATGTAAAAAAATAAAAAGTTTTAATAACAATTTATAATCACTCTAGAGCTGTATTTACATGGAGAGTTTAGATTTATGCATACGATTCGATCAAAACAAAAAAATCAATAACTTATTAAAAAATAATTTTACAATGTAAAGTATTTTTTCTCATCCAGTTGTTAAATAACAGATAAAGATTGTATAGGAATGAATTAAACAGGATTTTTTTTTTTTTTTTTTTTTTTTTACAATTTAATTAATTGTTTTGATTTGAAAATACTTCAAAACATATTACATTGTAACATAACATTAAATTTAGATAAAAAAATTTAAATATTGAAGTTTTAATTTTTAAGATCTTTTAAGACTATAGCTGTTGAGATTGAAGTGATCATGAGCGCGTAAAGTTTGCCACTAATTGTAACAAAATAGATAAATAGCTTTTATTTCAAAACTATTATACTTAAAAACTCAGATCAACTCATTTCATTTTTCCTTTTTATCAAAAATTTTAATGCAATGTAAAAACAATTTAAATAAAAAAAAAAATAGTATAACGCAAGTCAAACATTTGTATGAAAAGAATTTTTACAATCGTAACAAATTTATTTTACATTGTTATCGAGGTAGAAATATACCATGACAATCTCTATTTTTAACTTAATAATTCTTTGTTTGTTTGTTTATTTTTCCATTACTGGCTTAATCAAGCGGCCAAATTAATGGACCACTTGCAATGAAATGTTTTTAATTGTTGCAAGAAATAAGTGAAAACGATTTATCCATAAGAAATGCAATAAGAATATTTTTAATTATTTTAAATAGTTCGTTCATTGCAAGTCGTCCATTAAAGTCTTTAATGGAGAGTCTTTGCAGACTCCTTATGTATAATACCAATATTCTTTATTATATTATAATAATACATGGTCGCGATCGCTTAGACTGACCGATTAGGACGCTTGAAGAGCTGGGTTGATTTGCACTGCAAGTGCCTCCGATCATGCCTTTCTCAAACCTGGGTTAAAAAAACAGTAGTGGCATGGAATCCAAGCTACATATATATGAGCATAAATCTTCCTACACTATAGACTATGGGCTAAACTTCTTTTACCAGGCTCATAAATTTGAAAATTTCTTTGCAATTTAAGTTCAATAAAATATTTATTAAATAAACACTGTACCATTTCTTTCAAGTCTGCTAAATCTTCAACTTCAATCTGCACTGCATCTTTAGTATCTAAAAAGTTATAGTTTACAAATAATTAGATCACATCATTGCATTTTTAAAACTTATCATATTAACGTAAAGTATACGTATAAGTTAATTATTTACGTTTGCTTTTATTATTTACAATATTTTTAAAACTATTTGAATCCATATAATGTCTATTACATCTATCTTCATATTGTTTTGCTAACATGCGGTAACATGAAATTATAATAATTCATTTCTATCTTTTTTTTTTCTTTCTTTCAGTTTTCATTATTTTGTATTTATTTTGTTAAACAATGATAATAATTTATAGAACAATACTTAAAACTTATTATACAATGTTATGTATTGTAAATTATTAGTTTTATTAAATAAATTTCAGTTTAATTTTTGAATAAGTCAAAGACGTTATTTAAGTTGCTAAATTGAAGTACGGTTAAATTTACCTTGCGCAAGAACAGCTGCCAAGACGAAGGCCAACAAGATACCTACGAGCAGTGAAAATTTTGCCATGATTTGTGTTTGCGAGCTCGCTGTGCCGGACAATATATACCTTGGCAATTTTATAGTCCAAAGGAAGCAATATTTCAGACAGACCAACAAAATTTTATCTTCATTAATTATACATTAGAAATTTTTACTTTCTATTATAAATTGTCTGAAATAACTGTTTTATATTATCGTGATGTTGTTTTTTCCGCTACCTTATAATTATGTTTGATTACAGAACTGTAACCTTTTAAATATTCTTATCTGTGTCATAAAAAATATTGTTTTGTATCAGTAATTAAAATAATATTTCAGTCATTTCATTTTATAATGTGTGATAATTTGTTTATTTATGGTTTTTTGAATAATTGTAGTTTCTTTGTTTTAATAACAATGAACTTTTGTAACAATAGAATACAAAGAATTTTTATTTTAAGCTTTGAGTTTCGGTTTATTAATTATTTTTTTATCTGGATGTGTCACCATTTGCGCACGTAAAGTTCACGTTGAAACGTTTGTGTCACGAAATATTTTTTTTCCATCTAACAAAATGCATTGAATAATTAAATGTAATAACTCATATTTTAGAACTATATTTTATAATATTAATTACTGTCTCTCTTTCCAACGCCTTATAAATTAAAATTAATTTTTAATTTTAATAGCAATAAAAAAATACTTTTAAAAGAATAAGAAAAGTAATAAATTATAACCTAATTTTATCACTTTGAAAAATGTAATATGTTTTAAGTGCGCAATGAAAAATGATGAGATATTTTTTTTGTACTTCAATGTACAGAATGATTAATCTTTGTTTGCCACGAAAAATATCACTGTATCATCTGTGAGATATGAAAGAAAAGCAGAACTAGAAATATGACAGTTTTGAATATATTACATTTTATTTTCATCCTATTGGTAAAAGATTTGAGTGAAGTTTTTCAATACTTTAACTTGTGTATGTATTTCGTGTATGTTTGTTTGTCTTTGGGTTTTTGGGTTTGACATAAAAAAACCAATGATAAAATATACATAGAAGAGGCGATAAGAAATACGATGTTTTGATATATATATATATATATATATATATATATATATATATATATATATATATATATATATATATATATATATATATATATGTTTGAAAATTTGAATATCGAGCGAGGTGACATGATGATAAAAATTTCATTTTTGTCTTACCTTCTGTAAAACAACTGGGCTTTCACTCGCTGCTTAATTTGATGATAAAAATAACACACAACACCAAAACTTGTCACTATATAAATTAATAAAATACTCAATTCACAGTTTTTAAAAATCTATATACATAGCTATGTTATATTCACACACAATTGTAACGTTTTCGAGGGCGTATATAAAACTATATACTTGTCTGCCTCTCTTCTGCTTACTGATCAGTAAGCTGATGAAGAGAGGCAGACAAGTATATAGTTTTATATACGCCCTCGAAAACGTTACAATTGTGTGTGAATATAACATAGCTATGTATATAGATTTTTAAAAACTGTGAATTGAGTATTTTATTAATTTATATAGTGACAAGTTTTGGTGTTGTGTGTTATTTTTATCATCAAATTAAGCAGCGAGTGAAAGCCCAGTTGTTTTACAGAAGGTAAGACAAAAATGAAATTTTTATATATATATATATATATATATATATATATATATATATATATATATATATATATATATATATATTTATATAAATATATATATATATATATATATATATATATATATATATATATATATATATATATATATATATATATATATATATTTATATATATATATATTATATGCGATATTGAACTAGAGAGGAAGGCGAATCTATGTTCTCTTTTCATGTTTCTTGACAGCCAAATCTCACGTCAACTGCTCGACATGATTTCCACAACAACAAAAATTCTCGATTGGAGTTCACATATTATATTGGTGATAGAATGCTCTTCAAATAACACACATATTACCAAAGTTACATTTTGCTATCTTTATTATATACCATTTTTAGAACAACTACTTTTGAAATATCAGACAAAAATTGAAGTTTATGGAACTCATATTTAAATTAAAAATATACAATATAAAAATTATTATTTCAATATTTGAAATAATTTTCATTTGTTTACAAATACATACGTTGAAAAAGGTGCTTAAAAAATTAATAAAAATAGACAAAAATACATAAAAATGTATATTTGAACTATGACTATTTTAATAACGTTCTTTGTATTTATGTACATTACTATTGTTTGTGTAAAAATTAGGATTGTTTAGTTTAAATGAATGATAATATATCCTTTGCTATCTTAATAAATAAATTAATACAAATAAATATCTTAGGGGAACTTACAAATGAGGGGAAATATAAAATTGATAATAATAAAATGCGTCTGCGACGGACTTAGTATTCATCAAGACACTAGGATGAAAGAAAAGAATAAAATAAAATCAATTTAGATAATCTCAAGCTAAATAGATATTGAAATAATTCTAATAGCTCAAAAACAAGCTTGAAATGGCTTCTATTACCTTAAATGTTCTTGGTTACTTAAGCTCGTTCTGGAAAGTATAGTGAATCTCAATAACAGTGATTGGCTGACCAACAAAATAAGACACATTAATTGGTTGATTTTTTTTTTTTTTTTTTTTTTTGAGCCGATAAAAGTGAGTCGCATATTGAGACGAGAATATTTTTTGTGAAGTTTCTTTCATAAGTTCAGAGTTCTAAAAGAAGAAATAATAACAATGATCGACCATAATATGTATAAATGTAGTAAACAGGTAACGACGTCATAACCAGATGTTTGTAACAAAGGAACATTTTCGAAGCTGGATCAATATTTGTGTGTTAGTTTATAGAACGATCTTTAATGAAATAAAAACACAGTGTGCTAAAATATGCACTTTTGTTTTCCAATATTCTGTTCCTTACGTTAGCTTGAGCTTAATGACGCTTGCTCGAGAACCCCTCTTAGAATATTTCGTTAACGTGATGTATTTTAAGTTAGTTGTAAACCTATAAAATTATTTTCTATTTAAATTAAACTAACATACCTCTCTCCATTATAAAACTTTTTATTAAAAATATGTAAATGAGTTGACGTTAAATTTATAATTTTTTCACTTTAATTATTCATTCGTTAGGTAAAATTACAAACTTTTTTTTTTCACTTGCGAAAAGAAGAAAAAAAATAATGAAAAAGCTTCTCTTCTCTGAAATAAATTTTTATCTTTCAACATTTCTCAGTTTATGCAGGTGTAAATGTATGTATAGGTGTTGGGTGCGTGGTTTCTTAATCCTTATTAATGACTTTTTATAATTAAAATGTGGTAAATAAAGTTAAAAATCGATAATATTATTGCTAAAGGGATAACTTGTTAGAGTATGTAGTGATTTTGTCATATATATGATAACATCTTGTTTTTATCATAACTTTATTTATTAGAGATCGTATTTCCCCTTTCACCCTAATTACTAATCGTTAGATGGTATGAATATAACCTTTAACCTTTTCCTTTTATAACCCAAGCTATGTACGTAGTATACCTTGTCAGTAAAGTAACATTCACCCAATTATTTGTACTATAGGGAAATATCATGGAAAATAATTACTTAAACGAGCATTGGTATGTTTAATAAACTCAAGAATGGAATGTAGGGTCACGAACAAGCTTGACTTGTTAAACATGTTACTTTATTGTAAAATAGATGAAGGTAAATGAAGTATCTGGTATGTGAGCCAATTTTTTTTACCTATTTGTGTATTTTATAGAGAAACTATTGAAAAACAACTGACAAAGTTTTAGAGACTTTTAAATAAAAATAATCAATCTAATAATATGTAGATAAAACCAGTTATACATTAAGTTTTAAAGTGAATAATAAATAATAATAAATATAAACCAATATTACAAAAGTAATTAATTATTTTTCCTCTTGTGAAATAGCTCCTATGAAGTTTTAATTAAAATTCACACATTGCTATAGTTATATATATTTTAAAATTATACATTTATTTAACTGCTTCCAAAAGACAGTTAAAAAAAATATTTGCAGACTTACAATATATTTTGCGTACAATACCTCCATGTAAATGTGACTACTGAATAAAATTAATTGGAAAATTTTACTAATTAAATTTTTTTTGGGTCAATGTATGAGCAACAAATTTTTTTGCCTCTTGGCACATTCAATTTCATTATTATTTCAATTTTTAATCCAACACAATATTTTAAGCAACATCTAAATAATATATTATGCTATAATTTCTACATAAGAATCTCATTAAAATAAGCGTTCAATTTCAAAAGTTAAAGAAATTTCCTTTGACAAAAGTTAGAATACTATATGTTACACTGAATATAGGAGAGCTGGTAAACAACGATACTAAAACAATAGTGAATCATGTAACCAAAGCGTTACTTCACAGAACAAAACAAAAAGCATTATTTTATTTCACATTTGAATGAAACATGTTAACTGTATACGTATAGTACAAAATTCAAACTGTCAAACGACAAACAAATTCGAGTGTGAATAAATTTCATCTCTTGAGCATTTCGTTTCTTATTTCGAATTCTTTACTTCTTGTATAAAAGAGGTACTTAGGTTCCAGATAAAATTTTACTCTTCAATAAATATTGGACTTCTATTGACATTTAAAAAATATTCAAACAAAACAGTTAAATTTAAAATGTTTTATGTATTGAATAAGAATTAGAAATACTGGAATTTTTTAACTTTAATAAAATACTGCTGATGTGAATAATATGGGTATAATTTGAAAGAATAAAACAATTTTTCAGTTTTAGTTACATGTACTATCAATTCATCAACATTTGTTATGTTTTCTTATCACACTTCTTATGTGTCTTGAGTTGAAACAAATAATCAGTAAAATATAGTTGTGATTATGACAACTCAGTAAAGGGGAAAAAAGTGTTTCTTTTAAAATTTCAAGAGAATGTTTTAAATGGCAATGGGAATATGGTAACGGTGTAGCACGATAAAACAGTATTATATATATATATATATATATATATATATATATATATATATATAATCTGTCATCTTTTAGAAATTTGCACAGAGAGATTACACATCTTGAATGCTCAAAATATTCTATCTCTAATACAATAATTAAATTTCATGTTAAATAGATTATCGAGCAGATGCGACTCATGTACCGTCATTAGTAACCTCTAATAATCTAAACTTGGAATAAATTTATTTATTTTTAACTACAGTAATTTCATAGCTTGTGTAATTAAACCTGTAGCAAATACATAGTGGAATAGAAGATAAAGGCACAGACAGTTAAAATATAGTAAAATTTGAACCTTTAAGTTTACTACCATCTGAAAACTGATACTGTTGCTACTCACGTTGTATAAGTAGAAAAATACTTTAAAAGCTCATTTTAGTCAGGAAAAAAAAAAAAAAAAAAAAAAAAAAGAGAACACAAATTTATAACTTTGAGTAAGTTTACGGTGAGTTAAAGCTGCGCTTCAGTTTCCGTATGGAGCGTAAAATATACGTTAATAGCACGAAAGCATCGTAGTGTATTTGAAGCAGTAAATCTTACGTATAGCTGAAGCAAAAGTTGCTGGCATGTATAGCAACAAAAACCTTCAGGCTGGTTTGCTGCGTGGGAGAAATAAGTCCATGTCTTGTGAATAATGAGCTTATATATAGACACCTCTTTAAAATTATGTTCTGTGTATAGCTTTTTGTTTTTAAAACACTTTCAAGTTATTAAGTATAATAAAAGAAGGTAATAATCAATATAATAATTTTAAAATTTATATAAAAATACTGAAAAGAAAAAGAAAAGGGGACAATTTTGTGATTCGTAATTGGTTTTTAAAATAACATAGAATATAATATTTTCTTATGCTGTAATAATAAAAAGAAATAATGAAGCCAATGGGTGGAATCAGTGGTGTATTTTTAAAGTTTCTATACTTTCATGATTATTTACAATATTTTAACAGGAGTTAGATAAAATATGCAATTAAAAAGATTTTCTCTATGACGTTCTTTTAAACTTTTTTTTCTTTTTTTTACGACAAAAACGTATAATGGAACTATTATGTTGTAAAAAGAAGTGTAATTTTTATATATAATAACATAAAAAATTTGCAGACTAAAGGTAAAATATTACAATCATTATCGTTATTTACAGGAAAAAAAGAAAAAAAAAAAAAAAAAAAAAAAAAAAAAAGAAGAAGAAGAGAAGAGAAAAAAAAAAAAGTGCTACGTTGCACACAGACATAATTTTGCAGAAAATGCTGCGGGTAGAAGCGTTAATTTGTAACGTTATCTCTATGTCCTATGTCTACCATACTAACTCTGTTTACCCTTTTTTTTCCATACTATTTTTTCCTGCTTTAACTCAGCACATTCTCAACTTCCAAGAGAAGCAAAGACACATTTTATTATTATTATTTTTGTTATAAATAATCTGAAAGTTATTCATTGTTCGTTTCATAACATAAATATAAATATTGAAATTCCAAGAACAAAATCATTATACTTAATTCTTTCTGAGTTGAAAATTTATTAAAAAATCATATCACACATTATAGGTAAATATTTACATTACAGTATATTTAATATACATTTAGATGTAATAACATGATTTATTATATTTATTCAAGCTTAAAAATGAAATAAATATTATATTCTGAGAAAAATGCCATGACTTTAAATTGCAAATTCAAAGTTTTCATACTTTCTTCTTATCTGTCTATCTGTCTTGCGAAAGAAAAATATCTTGAATGTAAAGTGAAGTAGTAACTAATTTGTCTTCCATGAGAAGCAAGAAGAGGCAGATGAAAAATAAAATTGAAATGAATGATATTTTAATACTCCTCTCACTATCATTCTGCATATTTTTTTTTTATTATATGAACAAATGATAAATTCATGAACAATATTACATGTATATATTTAATCAAGGCATTTACAATGGATTTTCTTACAATATATTGAATCAGCTTATATTATAACGAATAAGAAGAAAAAAACAACTTTTTATATCAAAATTGCTTTGTAATATGAAGCATGCAAGTATTTCGATTGTTACTATCATAATGTATAATCATAATGTAAAGTAACGTATCATTCCAGTAGGTTCTCTACGTAAATCGTGCTTTATTTTTCGTCCGTACATAATAATATAAATATATTTTTTAGTAATACTCTTAATATATTTGGCGTATAAAACTAATATTTTAAGACTATTATCAACTGAAGTAAGTCTCCCTTTGCTCTCTTGCAAAATTATCAAACGTGTGTCTAATTTTAGTTATAAATTATATCTATTCATGATACTAATTTTAAAATGAGTTTTTTTTTTACTAATATGTTGATAATTAAAAACATTGAAAGAAACAATAACAGAAACTTTGTTAACGTGATGTGTATTTATAAAAGATTGTTATAAGGTGTTATAAGGCTTCTTTTATAATTATACGGCAATTGAAAAAAAGAAGAAAAAAAAAAAAAAAAAAAAAGAAATTATTGAATATTTTTTAATTTATAAGAAAATAAAAAAAAAAACTATAACATTTTAATCCAAAATTTAAATAATAATATAGTATATTTTGACTGTCCTATTCCCGTATTGAAAGTATTTAGATATCACTTGAAACAAACATGAAAATAAACCTTTAAGTAAAAATTCACATCAGTTATAATATACTATCTTCTCACTTTCATTTGTCTTTATTGTTTTTTATGAGGCAGAACGTTCATCACTTTACCGATCACAACAAGGATCTCTTCTCGATGATGTTCCTCTCTCCAACTCCAATACATATCGCCTCAGTATCGACCCGTGACCACCAGCACGCTATCTCTCTACCTTACTCACACACTTAAACATGAAAAGGGCAAAACTTAAATGTATGTTATACTGTATAAGTAAAACCAACCGCGTGTAGTACATTTTATTTTTTACTTGTCTACAATAAAATCTGTATGTAACGTTTTATAGCGTTCAAAGAAAAAAAAATCTGATGCAATTCAAACAAGGAACGAAACTCACATATTTTACTTTTTCAGTTTCTTTATTGATCGTATATTATATACTCTACGATACATAAAGATTTAAAAAAAAAGTATTTACAAATAAAATAAAATTTTGCATGATAAAATGCAAGAAGAAAAATAAATAAAATTATATGTACTAGGTACACAGTACATACAGTACAGTATACAGTATATTTCAAATGTCAAAGATATTATTATGTAGTGTAATTAATCCCCATAAGAGGCCATATTTCTCTTGTTATGTAACCAATTGGTCACTTGGTATCCCAAATCGTCTCTGCTAACTTCCTCTCTACCTCTCTCGTTATTCTTTGCACGCATGTAAGCTAGATCGGATGAAGCTCGAGTGTTTTCCTCTGGACGACCTCAGTTTCGTATGTATCCAAAATGAGTAGCCTTTGCACTAGCTCAGTGCAATTATGGTTGAGATAAGTTAGTTTCCTATCCCCTCCGTATCCTAAATTAAATAAAACAATAAATAAACAAATTAATAAATAATTAATCAATACACAAACAAATAAAATGAATAATTAAAACAAAGCAACGCTACAAAGTAATAATATATTTACAATTAGGTTTCAGGATTGGTAAATTTTCCCAGGAATTTGTAACATTTCATGCCAAATTTTGTGATTTAATCACGTAATCCATCTATAATTTTAAATGTTATTATTTTTTATAACTGTAGATATTGCTTTTTACGTTTTACAGTTATGGTAAAAAGCATTCTATGGGTTCACTTTTATTTTTGCAAAGCTTTTTTTATATATTTATTTTTAAGCAAACTGTTATACTATAATGGTCCAATATTACAAGATCCATTTCACTGGTATTTTGGTTGTTAGATGAATCAATATAAATTTTACCTTCTTCTTTTCTTTTCTTTCTTTCTTTCTTTCTTTCTTTTTTTGTTTTGTTTTTTCTTTTCTTAATATCGGAGGTTATTTGTGGTTTTGTTTAGATTTTTTTTTTATTATTAACTCTGTTCTTCCCGGTTTGAAACACGACAAAATATGAAAGTAATGAGCTCAATGTTTCTTTTAATGAGATTGCAACTTTTTGGGAAAAAAATAAGGGTGCAAGGCCTACAAAGCACATTCATGTTAAATTACTTTTTTTTTTTTTTTTTTTGCCCAGAACGGAAAATAATAATAAAACTTATAAGAACTTTTCAATATTTGTTACAATCAATTTTAATTAATTTCTTGTTAACTAAATATGATTTCAATATTGTCAAGCACAGTAAAAATAGAAAACTTATTTTGACTTTTTTTTTATTGTACAGAATGAGGGTCTACAAAAGAAACTTAAAGTTGTTGCTAAAGGTAAAGCTATTGCTTTTCAACTTTCTTGAAAAATGAAAATATTATTACGTTTTGATTGATACAGTACAAAAAGGTCGGCAGATCAATTAAAGTAAGCGGTTTGTGTGGCCAAGTCAGTCAGTGTCAAGAGCAACTCAACTCCCAACACGTACAAACTCAGAAACTACCTGGTAAACTCTTGTTTGGGCTTGTCAAGTTGTGCACCATATAACAAAACATCATACAACAACAATCTAGAGTTGTGGTCAGTGCTGTGCTGGCAAAATAAATATAATTTAACTTTTTTATATCGATTCTTTGGTATATATTTTTTTATTGGCAATCGATAGAAATGGTAAAAAAAAAATCGTTTATAGTTGAGCCAAATAATAATATTCCATTTATTTCTATTTATCAATAAATTAAATTTTTGTTAAAGCTTTACGATATCTTAAGAACAAATAATCTACCTGACTCGCCGAATAGAAGACTTACAAAAGAGGGTTTAATAAGAAAATAAACACTCACAGCCCAAAAATATAGACGACTTAGTGTTCTTGTTTCCATTTAACACGCTTGTTGAAAGGAATGAAGCTGCTATTACTCCAGTTTAAAACAAAATAATAATAGTAATAGAACTGGATACTGAAATTTTTACTGTAGCTTACTGACGTGAGCCTCAAAGCTTTTGTTTTCTTAAATTTCAATCAACTTGACAACAAATTATTTTTTCGTTTAATTGAAGTGAAATTTAGGAAAACAAAAACTTTGAGATTGAGTAAGCACAGAAAAAAAATGGCATTGGATACATAACAAGTAAGTCTAAAAGACTAAAAAAGAAAAAGAAATAAAACAGTCTTTTGTATTTTGCAGTATGTGATTTTTTTTCTTCTCTCGCGAAGATTTGGACCAGACTGTTTCTCCCACTCATGCATTGCAAGCACGGCATACATACACTGTACTTACGTAACGTACTGTTATACTTTCGTCATGTAGGTGTTCGCCTGCGGTTATAAACGTATGTTACGAGTTATACATCAAAAGTATACGTTGTCTTTTTTATTACATTAGTAAAAATTCTTTCAATATATATATATATATATATATATATATATATATATATATATATATATATATATATATATATATATATATATATATATATATATATATATATATATATTATATATATACTGTATAGCAAATCGTAAAAATGAAAGTTTAAAACATTTTCATATAATGAAACTCAACTAACTTGAAATTAAATATTTAACTGTGTGGTCTTAAGCTATATACGTGAGTAAAACTTAAAATACTGGAAATTTGCAATTAAATATTAGTAAGAAATTGTTAAAATAATTCTGCTTCTTTTTTACGTCATTGCATCAATATAAAATGCCATGCAAACCTTAGAAATATGATACTCGTATTTATATATTTTAAACTGTTTAACAGTATTTTAGAAATGCCAGGATATAATTTTAATTTTTAATTTTAGAAATAATAAATATGTATCATAAATAATAAAATAGACTTTGAAATATTTTGATACTATTTCTTATATCAAAAGTTTAATTTTCAAAACAAATAATAAATTTGCCTATAGGGAGTGAAAATTGCTTGGGTCATAAAAGAAGTAAATTAAAAAGACCGGAGAAAAAGTCATCCATAAGCTTGTGTTTTCATTAAAGGCACACAGAAGTGTCAAACTGTCAACCACGCAATCTACATCGCTTCTTGCTGTAATTTATGAGGCTTATATTTTCGTTACCTATTTTTTATTTAATCAATTAATATTAACGATAAATCTTATAACACCTACATTTTAATATTATACAACAAAATTATGGAAAACTTTAATATGAATAAAATAATTAACTTTATTTAAAAAAAAAATCAATTTTTGAAAGAGCAAAGCAAAGAGCAAACAGCGGACTACATGTCTTACACCGAGGTCCCCGCCGGGGGCCTCGACTTAGCCCTACCAACAAATAAAAAATATAATGGTAGAAAACCCAATTTTGCATTACAATAACTGTATTTATAAACAAACAAAAAATAAAGAAAGAGGAAACAATTATAATAATAAATAAAAAATATATAAGGAAAAATATATATAATTATATAGTTTTGTTGCTAGCAAATACAATTTGCAAAACAGAAATGTGAAATGTGTATATGTGAGGAAATTTAAAATTAATGTGCAAACTCAAGACGTTATTAATATGAATTGCTTGTTTCAATAACAAATCTTATTTCTTGCTTTTTAAGCATTTTTAGATAGAAAAATGCGACGTCTGAAAATACAATGTTCACTTTATAAATTATGATTAGAGAGAGTTCCAAAAATTAGAGACATAGATCTTGGAATTGATTATTACCAAAATAAAGTCCTACATAATCATATTCACAATCACAATTGATATTAGTCAAGTCAATCCAATCGAATAAAAAAAATGTCACAAAAGTATGTATCAGATCACCAGAAACTGATCAACAAAAATAGCATTCCTTAAATTGTTTTCCTCACGTAAAATTTTTAATTTTGTTAATTATATAAATATGACGATCTGTAATATAAGAAAAAATCTCAGAAAAATGTGGTGATCAAGCCTGGGGTTGAGTAAGGTCCAGCGTATAACAAAGCTTTCGTAAACTAAATGAAAGAAAAATAGCATCCAAATTACCACAAATAACTCCCTATACCAATTTATCTGCCTACAAAATTTTATTATTTTTTTTATAAAAGTTTTTACAAGAATTTCGTATTATATCATTGAGATGTTGGTGATGAGAAAATGAAGATGTTAAATAAGAAGTGAAAATTAAAGTATTCTTCAATAACATTATATTGAACTGTTATGAGCTTTTATGATATTCTTGGCAGAGTTGATAATTTTTATTGCTACCAAGTGTGTAGAATAACTAATATTAAAATCGATTTCATGTCTGAAGAGAGAGATAGAGAGAGAGAGAAAAAAAAGTAGTAACATTTTTGTTCTTCAAAAGTCTACTCCTATGAAATACATTTTGTTGGCTACAATCCAAAGTAATAAAAACATTCTTGTGTGTCACTCATTTTATTGTTTGACCTAAATCATATTATAAAAAAAAATTTAATTTTATATTTGAGAAATACTTTTAATCACTGATCTGTAAAAATAAGTCTAGTGAATTACAATAAAAGAAATGACTATGAGTAATAAAAAAAAAGTTGAGTTTTGATGGATGATATGTTTAAAAGATCACGCACCAATTTGTTTAAGGCTTATAAAGTTTCTGTTCTGATGTAAGAATTTTTTTTCTGTAGAAAAAGGTACAGAGGGTAAGTTAGAGAGGATACTTGGATAAATTTACCTACTTTGATATGTAAATTGGGGTTGATATCCGTAAGCTATCGTTGTATTTTCTCACTAAATTTACATTTTACTCCAGTGTATATAGTAGTAATGTTGCCAACTGTGCATGTTGGCTTTAATTTGTCGTATTTTTGGTCCCTAAAAAAATAAAAAAAAATAATATACTCGTCTCTTAGTAACTGTTAACTACATATATTGAATCCAATAACTATGTCACAGATACGTATTCTATTCTTTTGGATATTTATGTTATTTTTTTTTTAACCATCATAACAACAACATAAATTTCATAAATATAAATAAATAAATATAAATATTTATCATAAATATTAAATTGTATAGAATAACAAACCAATAAACCAAACTTATTAACTTGTCACTTTCACATTATAAACTTTGAAATATGTATTAAGACATCATTTAAAAATGTATAAAAAATACAACTGAATTTATTTATTCAATCTTTAAAACAGGAAGTGCTGTATAAGTCGTTTTAATAACAGTGTAAACAAAAAATCATATTAATAGCAAATATTGCAATGAATAACAAATAATCAAGTATCAAATGTTGCAACAGTTCATTATGTACTACTGACTAAAAGATTCTACGAAATGACAATAGTCTGAATTTTAGTGGAAAAAATTAGTGTGAAAACTTTTTTCGGTAACTTTAAAAATTCCAGAAGGATTTAACATTTTCCCAACCCACGTAAATGGTAGACAATGGTACTAATTGAAAAACTAAAAGCTACTTGAATGAGCGCGAAAATAATTTTCCTTCACCACCTATATATATATATATATATATATATATATATATATATATATATATATATATATATATATATATATATATATATATATATATATATATAAGGGAGAAAAATTAGTGTTGGAGTATAATTTTGTCATGTTTCTCGACAACATAATCTGAGTGAATGTTTTACATTGCGCAGGAACAAGCGCTCACTTTGCTCGCTCGTTTTTAATTACCCCATTGTCAAACACAAACACGATGTGAATATAAATGAAACAAAAGCTGCCACACATTTTATACTTCAACTGGAAATGGGTCAAACCGCAGTGTAAATAAATACTGGGTAATGCTCTTATTTGACTTTTTTATGACACTACTTACACATCAAAGCTTTTTTCCCACAGTAACAAAAATTTATCTATTCGGGATGTTAAAAAAATGCAATACTTTAATATAACTGTTGATTTTTTTTATTATATACTGAATGGGTTCATTTGTCCATTTGGCTATTATTGAAACTTTGGTGGTCTTTTTCATATTACATTTACAATTAGTGAATCATATAATATAATTTTATATTAAAGGAATAGACCAGAAGAAAACATAAGCATTTATATCACAAAACACTTTATGGGACTTACATAAATAGCTTTAGTTTGCTTGAAAACCCAACTGTAGCTCTGTAGCAGTGAACAGAAATTTCGATTTATGCAACCCGCACAACATTTTTTACTAATTTTTGCATTTTTCTGACGCCATAAACAGAAACCTTCACGCAAATTACATACTTTACAGTTTTTTCACGCTCTCTTGTGGGGCCACATTTACATTCTGGTAAAAATTATCATCAGTTTTGTAGATCCCATTTTGTTTTTATTCATTAAAATTAAAAAGCACATGTTGTTTTATGTGGTCTATATGGCTGTAATAAAAAAATCTCGTTCATTTTTATTCACTTATAATCAAGGAAAGTCTATACTCTAAAAATATTCTCATCGTTATTTGTTAAGTATAAAAATAATAAATTTTTTATTCTTCCTTGAATGTTTGCTTGGTAATTTGAAAAAACAAACAAATCCATTGAAGGAATATCAAATAAGAGTGTGTAATTAATTAGTCAAAGTTAGAAGTAGAGTCAGCATTAATTAAATATTCACCACTTTATATCTGAACCTTGTATTTACTAAAGACTTTAGAGTAAGTGACTTTATCTTTCGTAGATTTTATACAAACCAAAAGCATCGTCAAACTTTATAAAAGTTTCCATTTCATATTATATAATATACCCTCAAGTTGAATATATTTGTATTTAAAATTGATTGGAAGTTAATTACAAAATACTATTACAATTATAAGAAAGTTTCCAAAAAATATATGTATAAGCTCTATATCATAGAGATTTTAATTTAAACTTGTTTAATTACTCATAAGGAAAAGTTGAGAGTTAAATTTTGTAAAGATGTCAAAAATTGATATTTCAGGAGGTACGTTATTTGGTGTGGTATTGACTTCCTGTATTTTGAATTAAGAAAGTTTGTGGATGTGCGTGTGAAATATGGTGCGTGCTTGCGTCAGTTTAGTGGAATTTTTCTGACAGACAACTTAGAGTGTGTTACTGGAAATCTCTCTCTCTCTCTCTCTCTCTCTCTCTCTCTCTCTCTCTCTCTCTCTCTCTCACACTTTTTTTTTTTTTTTTTTTTTTTTTTTTTTTTTTTTTTTTTTTTAGTAAGAAAGGTTTTGTATGTATCCATGTAACATTGTTAGATAATACAATCACATATTGGCATATTACACATAATTAACTTCAAAGTAATTGCTTTTGATCCTGAAACTTTGGGTACTAATTTCCATTCTCCTTTGTAATTAGAAACTAAAATTTGGATAAGTATTTGAACATTAGTTTGTCATTAATTATTAATATATTGCTAAATAAAAATTCAATTTAGTTTGATGATTTCGTTTCATCTATTTAGCTTGAACCTTGATTAGAACAACCATAGGGACTCTAGCTATAATCATAAAATCATAATCAATTGTCAATTCTCATAATTTATTAATAAAATTTCAATTTCACTTCCCAAACTAATAATTGCCTGGGTCAATTAAATGACTTATTTATTATATTTGTATTATTTAAAAGCTTAAATTATTTGATAAAAAAAAATTGCATTGAAAATTTGGCTTCTAAAATCGTACATTTTTATCATGTAAGCAGCCGAGAAACAAATAAAAACATAACTTCTTTATAGTGTACCGTATACATGTATTATAAATATTAGAATTTTTGGTATTAAAACAGCATGCGTACATATAATATAAGAATAAAACTGTTGTTCAACGAACTTAAAATAAAGTTTTAAGAGCAATATCATAAAATATAGAAAGTAATAAAATACATACGTCAAATAATAATGTATACGCTCTCATGATAGTATTTTTTTATTATATGATATAACGATATTTTTGCTGCGGTAAACGTGTGTGATAAATTTATCATTAATCGTAAATCAACACTTTTTTCAATCAAGATAGAGAAAATGGTATTATTGCTTCGTAATAATTTACGATATATTGTCATTAATTTGATAGTTTTATTTACATTTAAATATCCCCATCACTCAAATTTTTATCACGATTCTGCAGGTATATTTATTTTGTGAGTTAAGGATTTTTATTATATATATATATATATATATGTATATAAATATATATATATATATATATATATATATATATATATATATATATATATTATATATTATATATAATTTTTATATATAATATGCGAGGAAGATATTTGAGATTTTTTATTAATAAATCACTATTAAAAAATGACTTTTATGTAGGTATTATAAAATAAATTTAACACATCGATTAGTTTTAAATAAAGTCATAATATATGAATATTTTATTACTTTTTTATCTGTATTTAAAATATTATTTTCTTTGCCAACCAATGTTTTCTATTTGAAAGTATGTATGAAGCTATCTATTTTTATTTAAAGACATAGACAACATGAAAACATTAGCATTTACATCACAAAACACTTGATGGGACTTACATAAATAACATTAATTGGTCTCAAAACCCAATTGTAACGCCGTAGCAGTGATCAGAAAATTTCAACTTTCCGCACAACATTTTCATACAAGTTTTTGCCTGTTATGACGTCATAAACAGAAATATTCACGCAAATTGCATACTTTACAGTTTTTTCACGCTCTCTTGTGGGGTCACATTTACATTCTGGTAAAAATTATCTTTAGTTTTGTAGATCCCATTTTGTTTTTAATAATTAAAAAGAACCATGTTGTTTCATGTTTTGTATGCCTTTAAGGTATATAATATATTTTGTGCGTCATAATTCCATTAAATTTAGAACATTTATTTATTTGTTCTCGTGCTCGTGGTATTATATGTTAATGGCAAAAATAGTTATTTTATTTCATACTAATATATACATTATATCGATTTCTTACAATTATATAGAAATTTTCCCGAAAAATTTCAATACTTCAAAAATAAATTTCTTAACATTATTTTGTAATGAAATTTGAGTTTGTGTTGCACATAAATAAAACACGTACAGAAGTATAAACTAGAAAATGTTTATTTCCTCTTCGTTTTTACCATTTAATATATATATATATATATATATATATATATATATATATATATATATATATATATATATATATATATATATATATATATATATATATATATATATATATATATATATATATATATATATATATAATACAGAATATAATATTACCTACAGTATACACAAGTAGAAATGTATAAAATTTAAATTAACTTTGTTATACGTATAAAAAGTTTATTTAAAAAGAAGTTAAGCGAATTCAAGATACCAACTACATAAAGTAATCTTGTGAAAGAACAAGTTTTAATGTTTTTAAAATTCACTAAAAATTAGCATACTTTCAAATTTTATATTTTTTACGTGATTAATCTACCCTAAATGCTTGAATAATAAGACAAAAGATATTCAGTATATTTGAAAGAGTTTTTTTTTTTCTTCTTCTTTTTTTTTTTTTTTTTGAATTATAAATTATTAAGATCTATGCAGAAAAAAAAATTTTAGATGTGAATTATAACACAAAGTACTAAAACTGCTTTTAATATTCTTTCACAAACGTGACAGCATTACTAATCAGTGCAAGAAAATTATTTTTACATATAATTTAAATGATGTTTTAATGTTTATATTATCATGTTATTTATCTTTTATTTTATCAAAATTGACAACTTACAATAGAATAATTTACATTGTTTTAAAACTTAGCAATCTACTTACTTTACTTTTCCATTTTCTCACTCCATATTGTATTATCGTGCTTCACCTTTTACTATTGTCTCGTCAATAACATACATTGTCTTATCGACGATGAGCAATGGAAACTGAATACACGGGCCGGACATACTAATGCTTTTATAATTGAAAACCAATTTTGATCATTAATTTTGCAATGTCGATTTTTTTGTCTTACGCAATACGCAACTTTCGAAATAATGCTTTTCACTGTTCCAAACATTATAGTGAAGATGATGACTTTCTTACCAGAAAGTCACTGTGATTTCTGTATTTATAACACTTAAATAACTTGATATTAATAATTATGCAAGTCATCTCTAATTGCCAACTTTTTTTTTATAGAAATTGTCATTTTTTTTATATATATTCTAGCTTAATGTCTATTTATAAAATAATACTTTGTATACTTATCTGTTTTTCATTACTTTTCTCTTTGACGTATTCATTTACGTTGTTAATTTTAAATTGGAGTTGACCTAAGGGATAGCAATATATATTTACTAACATTAGAAAATAAATCAAAGTATATTCACCTTTTTCTGCATAACAAATTATTTGAAGTGGATACTCTAAAACAATTTTAATGAACATACCACTCCTGTCAAATCTGACACAAAACAAATGAAGCAAGAATTAATTAATAACAAGAGAATATAATATTAAACATAATTTCAACCTTCGTTACAATTCAAACACTAATTTAATTAATTTGTTTCATTCTGCATTATTGTTAGCACAAAAACTTAAAATTAATTAATGAACAAATAAGCACTGTAATATATACTCTAGTTCAATTTTCCTAATTAATTATAGTAATTATAATAAAACCTTCAATTTTATTACTTTTTAAAATATTATATTTATTTTACAATGAATATACTTAAAATGCTTATTTTTGTAAGAAAAATACCTCATCTCCTTACATGGCGTAATATCCTGTGAGTTAGGCAACCAGCTTGTCCTTTAAATTTTACGGCCTATTCGGTAACACGTACGTTTGTAATATTTCTCTTCTAAATTGCTGTGAAATTGTGATCAGTATGTTTTAATGTCTTTAGCTGTTTTTAAATGTTATATTCAACATCCTTTATCAATCGATAATGCCTACAATGTATAAATATCATATTTATAATTATATTTCTATTCACTTCCTTCCGTTAATAAATTGAAACATCAATGAAAGTGAATATTAATTATTTTACATTTTTATTAAGAAATATTTAAGACTTTTAATTAAATATTAATTAACTTTAGATATTTATTCATAAAGAAACTCTTCTATGCAATAAACTGTAGTCTCCATAAACATTATTAACATTCAAGTACAAGAAAAAAAAAAAAAAAAAAAAGGCAAAATTTCATTAAAATTTGAAATCTGTAGTTTAATATAAATTATAACTAAAGCAACTTAAATTATAACAAGTAAATAAAAAATAGTTGAATTATTTTCAATTATTTGTGTCAGTTAATTGAAAACTATAAAGCAGATACTTGGTAATATATATATATATATATATATATATATATATATATATATATATATATATATATATATATATATATATATATATATATATATATATATATCTATATACAAACACACAAGTATACACTAAAATTACTATTCAAAGCACAGAGAAAACTAAATTCAAATAATAATAAAAACTTAAGTTTTCTAAAAAAAATAAACAGTATCAAACTTTTAGTTTCATTCTTGTATATATATTTTTCTCTTTAAGTATATTTTTAACACAGAATGTATTTTTAACAAGTGATTAAACGGCAACAGCTGTTACACAAATGGTTTTAGAACTCACTGAATTAGAAACTTTACAACACCACAATATTTTCTGTATATAAATTTTCAGTCAATTTAAGTCAGTGAAATAAGTATTTAATTAAGAATTAATTACAAATGATCATCATCATGATACAGAAGATTAACACTATTGTTAATTATCAGATGGTGATTACTATTCAAGCTTCAATATTTAAACAAAAAGCAGATGGGTATGAAATGACTTTTCAGATTAGTATATTATAAAAGCTTCTCCTTTACATGCAAATCTCTCTATAAAATTGATTGAACATCAATTTAGCAATAAAATTTGTATTTAAATATGTTCAGCTCAATATTAACATGTAAAATTAATTGGAAGAATTAATAAGTGCAATGTGTAACAGTAAAGTTTATTAACTGAAATAAAGCAAGGAATTAAAGTTAAAGTTTTGTATTGAAGTTTGAATAATTCCAAAGTGTTATAAGAGCTTTGTATGTAACAATGTAAAACTCAGTTGTTTTAACTTATTAATTCTTAGATATATTTTATGATGCAATAACTTTTGTAGCTGTGAATATTATGTATCTTCTGCTTATTTATGTAATAAATATTTATTATTATTTACAATCATTAAAGTTTATTGATTCAATATGGTTGATGTACTGTACAGTAATTTTATGTTTTTATATATTATAATAATTTTGATTTAAATTAAAATCAATATAGTTCATGTCTTTAAATTATTTATAATACAAGTATAGCACAGAAAAAAGTCTTCCTAGAGTTTAGGTGTAATATAATGTAATATTATTGCATGCTGATCTTATATTGCTGTACACAGCACGTATAGCTATGTGAACACTTTAAAACATAAAATACACAAAATGTAAAATAATGATGACTATAAACCTGGATAAACTATATATGTATATAATGGACTTTTATTATTTTATTTAAATAAAAAAATTAGTCCATTATTTATACATAACATGATAAATATTGTAATAAATGTCATGCCAATTATTATATTATCAATATTTTATTTTTAATTCTGAAGGTTCAATCACTTTACGTAAGAAAAAATGATGCATTACAAAGAAACATCAAAATGAACACTGCATATAGTCACCGTAAATTATGTTATGTGTAACTAAAAACAAGAAATCATTGAAAAAAAAAAAGAAGTTGTAATTTGATTCAGATTTGATAGAGTGTTTTGCCCTGCGGAGAGTAAACAAGTCAGTGGGAGTTGATGTTTGTTTTGCGACGCAAAATGACGCGCTATCTTCCACCTGTGCCACCCAACAAAATACACTCCAGGCTTGAAATAATAAAAAAACATAAAAAAAATAATAATGAAATTTAGTTTTTGTTTTTATTAAAATGGAGTACATATAGAAAACTATAATTGAAATTTTTTTTTTTTGCCTTAAGGAGTAACGTTAAAGAAGTAATACGTAAATTAAAATAAAGAATTATATTATAATAATATAGCGTGATATTTTCATTACGTTAAGAGTCTAAAAAGTAATATAAAAGCTGGAAACAACTCAAATATACAATTTTTTTAAAGAGAAACTAAAGATGAAAGCAAACACTTATATCATCTCTCTCTCTTTGTATGTATATGTGTCTATGTGATACTCTCTCTCTCTCTCTCTCTCACTCTCTCTCTCTCCTTCTTTCTACGTGTCCTGGTACAGCTAGTCAGACAAATTTTTACATTTCCTCTCAGATTCACCATTTCTTTAAATACTTCTACATTTGATACTACAATTTAACGATTCTTTTCGCACTGCATTTTAAAATAGTAATGATAAGCTATCAGTTATAGACAATTCAACGCTACTTCTTTCTTTATTTTATGAGAATGGCACTTACTGAATCAATTTGCATAGTGAGTTGGTAGCTATAGCGATAGTCTATCAATATGCATCAACTTCTTACTCTGGGGAAAATGCAAATTTGGTATTAACTTGCCATGAAAAGAGAGATCCCTAGATGATGCTAATACTCATTAAATTTTAATTGACATCGATCGTAAAAGCTTAGTTAAATCTCATTACTAAAATTTCAATATTTTAAGATTATGTGATCTTAAACATTGCTTTCAACATTATCGTGTAAATGAATATTATTTTGGGTGCTGGTCTTCTTGCTTTGTGTTTGCTTTTGACGGCTACTGCTAAGTTATTGTATCTAGGACTTAAACTGAGCAACAACACAAAGGAAAGTCAACTACTTTGCAATAAAACGTGTTTCTGAAGGCTTTTGTATATACTTATTATTACCAAATTTACTTGACCTTATAACTGAATCATCATTAAAATTTGTAATAAAATTTGTTTTTTAATATAACCATTAAATTAAATATATATATATATATATATATCTATTATGATAAATAACTTAGAAGTCATAGAGACATGAGTTACGTACATAATACACACATTTTGATGTTTTGTGTGGATAAAATAATACAAAAAAGATTAGTTGATTAATATTTAATAACATGTAATTTAATGTCTGTTTGTTGAAATTTGTCCAAGTGAAGAAAAACTTATATGTATTTTTTTTTCAGATGATGCATGGGTGGTCGCGGTGCAAATATGGCATCACTTTGAAGCTGCGCTGCTGCAATTCACTTTTGGCTAAAGTGCAATGCTGTCCACTTTGCGATCCTGACGTGCAATGTTGCAAAATGTGCGGCAAACTGCTTGTAGACCAGCTATGAGGCGGCTTCGCCTCTACACGATACTGGCAACCATGCACTTTGCGTCGTGCTGCTGGCGAGGTGAGGTCTTCATCGAAAATACATCACATTTTTATTATTTAATACAATTTACACAAAAATATAACACTTTATTCCAAAATACTATTTTAAATCACCTAACACATGTTCTCGTACATCACGACTATATTTCTCATCCAGCCTATAATTATATGATTGTGATGAATTGCAGCAGTTGACCATAATAAATGAGCACAAAATAATATAATTCTATATTATTGAAAATACTCGACGCTTTAGTATTAACTATTAATACAGTTTTTTCTTTGCGCTGCAAATAAATTTTCCATTATTATTAAAAAAAAAAAACTGATTTTAACGTATTTTTTAAAACAATTTATACAAGCACTTATTTTTATTATGTTACTGCTTTATGTTGAGTAATATTACTAGTAAATATATTTGCATAACCAAATTTTCACTACATATAACTATTAGCACGTACACATGTTCATTGAAAAAAAAAAAAAGGTGGTCGTAGTTAGCAGCGAATGGCTCTAATGAATATCATGTAGTATGCTGAAGCTTTACTAATTGCTACAAATATATAATATGTAGCATAGCGTTCATAAAAGTGAGCTCACTATAATTTAGTTTGTCGCATCACTAATTTACTGCACAGTCAATTAGTGCACTCTCTCATTAAACCAATAGTCTAGTGCTGATTAAGAGGATTGCCATAACAAGCTCCTAAACATACACAGCTGATTCTCCTCTCATCATGAATTGATTGCTATTAATAATGTTACGTAATTTACCTTCCACAAAATTGAAATTGGGTTGTATAGACTTATATAATTATAAAATATCTTAATGCAGTTGACTTGCCAAATTAATTTATTTTGTAGATTTGTAGATAGAATATAACGAATAAAATAAAGCAAAACAAAATGCACATGTATTCTCATTATGTTTTTAGCCTGCATATTTAGCATGCTAAATTAATAACTTACAGTATCAAATTAGAAAATATATAATTCTAATTTACTTGAACACTAAAATAAATCAAACGAGTCTTAATTAATTATTTAAATATACATAGCAAGAGATTATAAATTTAAAACTAAAAATCACGCTAGAAGTTGCAAAAATATAACCAAAGTAGATGTAGACCACAACATATAAAGGTAATCCGTGTTTACATTACAATAAACATTTCCACCAAAATATTAAAGCTCTGTTATCAATGTTTAAAAATTTCTATCTATAATCTCGAAATATCGATCCTTAACCATAAATAACAATTTAAAATGCTACGTAAGACAGATTGAAAATATTGTAACGTAATTGCAATAAATTGGCATTGCCTGTTGGAGTTTCCCTTTACTTTATTTCAGTATCACGTAGAAATGCTACGCACGCAGCTATAGAACACGCACCACCGTGCACACAAGTTATATGGCTTGGAGTCGTTGTAGTGACAAATTATACATCGTACCGGCAGTTTGTGGCATCCCCACCTCTGGAGACCCCCCGTCACCACAGTAATTACTAGCTACCAACACCAATATTGCATTTATATATATATATACATACTCATAGTCATGATAAAATTGAAAACGAGAACCAAACTTTTTTGCTCACGATTAATAAACATCAATAAACAAACTTTCAATGCTAAAATAACATTTCGAAATGTTAAAAAAAAAAAGTTTTATTTACAAAATCTCTCACTAATAGTTGCTTTCATTTCAAATCACAATTGATGTTTAGAATTACAATACAGTATACGTGAACTTCAAATATAAATGTGTGTTACTATTGTTTACAACGAACGCGCAGGATGTTTAGGACGTATCAGAGATTTTTTTTTTTCGTAAACTTTGAAGTTTTGAACATCATATCGCAGCAACGAAAAGATTAAAATATATTTAATGCCTATCAGCTTAAAGCCTGTTTAGTTGGCAATGTATGAGCATAGTTTCAGATTTTTCATGTTATTAATAAGCTCGCAAAAAATTAATTAGTAACTGAGAGTGCCTTTTTATCTCGGAATTTTCAGAGGTATGCCAACTTAAGCTGACATATCTACGTTATCCATAATACAAAAAAATTCAAACTTATTTTTTATTGTGTATAAACATTCCTAGTACACGCTACAATACCGAAAAAAAAATTGCAAAAATTTGCACTTGCCAAAAATTAGCAAAATCTAAAACTCAATGTATCTCCAGATTTACTGGCGTGATCCAATTAAAACTTAAACTGCAAACGTATTTTAGTGTTCTTTTAACAATGCTTTTAAAAAAATTAGCGATTTTTGATTTTACGGAGATTTACAAATTTTTTAGTGTCTGATGAAGCATGAAGTAGGCAACCCGCCTAACACAAAATTTAAAAAAGAATTCATTTCTCGTTAACTAAAACAAAATAATTAAGTTTTATATAAGCACTGTTAAAAAAACACTAGAACACGTTTGTAGTTTAAGTTTCAATTGGATCACGCCAGTAAATCTGGAGATACATTGAGTTTTAGATTTTGCTAATTTTTGGCAAGTGCAAATTTTTGCAATTTTTTTTCGGTATTGTAGCGTGTACTAGGAATGTTTATACACAATAAAAAATAAGTTTGAATTTTTTTGTATTATGGATAACGTAGATATGTCAGCTTAAGTTGGCATACCTCTGAAAATTCCGAGATAAAAAGGCACTCTCAGTTACTAATTAATTTTTTGCGAGCTTATTAATAACATGAAAAATCTGAAACTATGCTCATACATTGCCAACTAAACAGGCTTTAAGCTGATAGGCATTAAATATTTTTCAATCTTTTCGTTGCTGCGATATGATGTTCAAAACTTCAAAGTTTACGAAAAAAAAAAAATTCTCTGATACGTCCGAAACATCCTGCGTGATCGAAATGGAAAATTTTACACAGAATTATTTGATTTGTATAAAACAACAGGGCAGCTAAAATTGTTAGAATTGAAATCAGACATAGAAAGCTATATATAAGCAAAATTTAAAACACGTAAACTGGCATTCGTTAATTAAAAGTGTTCTTACTAAAATTGTGCGCCAATTTTTATTTCAATTATTACAATGTAAAACAAGACGGCAAGATATAAACAATAAAAAACATAGTGAATAGTTTAGTTGTTCATTTAATACTTTATTTTTTATAATTATCAATATATATATATATATATATATATATATATATATATATATATATATATATATATATATATATTGAATATAAATATTAAATTTACTTTCTGCTTTTTTATTTTATTTTTCATTAATACATTATATAGCATGCAAATATTTCATATTTATTTTATTCAAATTTCCTATGAAATGTTATATTTTTGTATATTTTTTTGGTTTGCTTTTAGTATTTTTTTCAAAAAAATATTAAGCTTTAGGTTATTTTTACCTTAAAAAGGTATTGTTACTTTTTATAAATTTTTTCTATTTTGTTGCTTATAAAAGAACATCCCTATATACCATGACAAAAATAACATGATATTATTAAAATTTAGGTTATAAAACTAAAAATAACAATATATATCCCACTTAAATATTAGAAAATCCATTATACCTTTATTGTAATTTGTGTTTTATGTTTCTTATTAAATAATTCACAACAGTTTTATAACAGAATAGCGTCAAGGTTATATGTTATATGTTTCAGTGAGAGCATAAAATTTGATATAAACAACTCAGAGCTAATGTAAGCAGCACATATAAAAAAAAGTTACATGGTAAAATGTGAGATAACAGTGAATCGTTAACACCAAAATGTCACCCTATAGCTCGACTGCGTACGTATTATATTATATCTCATGAAATTTTGCATTAGCAAACTATATCGAAGCTTAATAAATGTATTCGTAATTTATAACATATTAATAACGACTACAATCGAGGTTTTAAACATGATTAACTAGAAGTATACAGCAGCGCAAAGATAAGAAAACATACAACTTTTGTTATCGAAAAAAAAATTAAGAAAATTTTGTGCATCGCTAAAAATATATAAACTATACGAATATATATATATATATATATATATATATATATATATATATATATATATATATATATATATATATATATAAACAAAGAAATAAAAAATAATAATATAATATCTCATATTTCCTAAATACGTTTACCAAAAAGTGCTCATCCCAAAAGAAAAAAAAATCTGAAAAGCAACATATTAATTAAAAAAGTTGTTTTAATTTAAAATGGTTAATAAATTTTATTAGATGTTATCCTTATTGACATAAAATATGGAGTTGAAAAAGCCTGTTAAAATAAAGTTCACTTACATTTGTTATTAATTACATTACTAAAATTTTATAATGAATTAAAATCATTTATTATTAAATTTAAAGAATAAAACGTATTGCTGATGTAAATTTTAAACTAATTAAAAATCAATTTATAATTAAAATTGTAATTTACACATATTTGAAAAACTATGTTTCATTCATGTGTCATAAGATATTCAGTAAGCTATAGAGATCGATGAAATTGAAAAGATGAATCAATCACAGAACAGTCATCACAAAAAAAAAAAAAAAAAAAAAAAAAAAAAAAAAAAAAAAAGTGTTAAAGTGAAATTCTTACAACAAAGGAAATAAAGTAAATATCATAGGAGAGAGAGAGAGAGAGAGAGAGAGAGAGAGAGAGAGAGAGAGAGAGAGAGAGAGAGAGAGAGAGAGAGAGAGAGAGCACAATAGAGGAAATTGAGACCCAGGTGCTTTCAATTTCCTGTTAGCATCCAGCCTAAATTTTATTTTCCGATCACATGGAAAATCTATTATGTGTAAGTGTAAGTAGCATCGTAAAGAGAATGTCCTAAAACATAATAAAATGGAGAAAATGGTAGAAGTACTTTAATTAATTTAAAAATCTTCAATATACCAATTACTTATATTATTAAATTCAAAAACATTTTCCTATAAAAAGTATGAAAAAATTTCAATATTTTAAAAAATCTTTACTTTAAAATTAATCATTACTCGTTAGTGTCAGTTCAAGAAGTAAAGAAAAATAAACGAGACAATTCAACGATTTCTTTCGTTTAACTATGTTACAAAGCACAAAAGACTCAATAAAAATCTTAAATCACTTTTTTTCAGTCTAGATTGAGATTGAAAATGTTGCGTTGTGACAGCTATTAATGTTTTTGCGTCAATACAAGCTGCCATGTCCTACAAGCCAAAGAGATAAAAAAAAATCCAGCGTGGTGAAGTAAGGCACAATATTTGAGTTGACACGAATCACAAACTAAACAATCATGTAACTTCTACATATATGCCAGCACTACCATGTGAAACGAGGCATGAACTCAGCACCATGTGAATCTTACGTCATTTTTTTATTATTATTTTTTACTGTGTTTGTGAAACGTTGAAAGCATACGTCTCCAATTCCAATAAACGTAAATTTTAAAGCAGAGAAAAAGCTTTCCTTTTCTTCTTCTTCTTTTTTTCCCCTATATATTTTTTTTCTTTCTTTTTTTTATTATGAATAAGTTACTAAACATTGCCTTGGATTCAGTGAATTTTTATTCAAAATATTCTAAACTTCAGACTGTTTCTTCAAATTTCTTTGGATTTTTTTTTATTTATTTATAAAAGTTATCTTCCTCTCCTTAAAAATATAGCGTTACATACACCCTATACACACATGCACACAATTTCTTATGAATGACAAAATTCTCATATAATAATTTTTTGTAACCTTTTTTTAACAAGTAAAGTTGATCTTTTTGTGACGTGCATTGCCCACAACCACGTTACGAAATCGATAAAAATGAGGTGTGAATGCTGTGAGGCTCCCACGTGGAACAAGTTTGTTCATCTCTGAATCTCCTCCAATGTAAGAAATACAATGAACTTTCAAACTCGTAATTATGACTATTTTTACTTATTCTTCCGTGTTTATCTGTGTTTTTGCTAAAAAAATACACAACATGACGATTTTTGTATAAGGATCTAATTGAACATAATTTTTTACAGATTGAATGATTAAACAATATGCAATTTTCAAAGCCTATTGCTAAAAACATCACATTCTCCTTTACGTAAACTAACGAGTAATAGAAAAAAAAATCTTAATAATTTTGTTAAAAAAACGCTAGTTTTCAAAATTATTATAGTTATGATTTGAATGTAAAATGCGTCAATTTTTTATATTTATTATTTCTTTTTCATCAAATTGGCGCTAAAAAGGATTTTTTTGACATGCAATGTTGATGGGGTTTGCAAATTGCCTATTGTATTATAAATAGTTGTATATAGCTATAATCAATATAAAATAAATGGACCATGCTGTTTTTACTTTGTTTACTTTTTTTGATCGAAAATTTAGGCTATACGTAGAGAGAGAGAGAGAGAGAGAGAGAGAGAGAGAGAGATGGTATAATATAGTTTGAGCATCAAAGTCTGATTGATTTGATCTCTCGATCTCGCAGTCAGCAGCAGCAATACATCAACATTTGGCATAAGACAAATGTCACACGTTTCCTCCATTCACCATTCATCTTTATAAATTACGGTCGAAATCTCAGCTTCATCAAAACTTACAACAACTGTTCAGATAAGTCTATAATTCAATAAACCCTTAATTTGAGTGAATTAGAGTGTCCATTTTTATGTTCTGTTTCTGTAAAAGGTGTAAGTTCAATTTGTTACATATATACTCTGTTTATAAATTAGTAATATCAGGATACCAATGCACATAAAGCAACAATTTTTAACACTGCAATGAAAAACATTGAGTTGAACCAGTGTACTTTTTTTAACTAGATTAAGGAGTGCAACAAAATAATTAATAGTAAAAGTTATTAAATCAATCGAACCAAGGAATTATTGAAATATCTTGTTGATGTGTAAAAATACAGACATTCTCTCTCTCTCTCTCTCTCTCTCTCTCTCTCTCTCTCTCTCTCTCTCTCTCTCTCTCTCTCTCTCTCTCTCTCTCTCTCATAAGTTGTTGAAATGAAAAACATACAAGTGTTTCAACTTTCTTTTCTTAACTAATGTTATGAATAATATATAACAATATCTGACAAAGGTATACACCATACAAAATTGAGATGTTAAAGCAAATTCAAAATAAAACAAAATATTTGATTTATAAAAATTGATTTACCATGGAAGTTTTATATACTGGTAAAAACAGGGTTTTTTTCTAAAGTAAAAAATAGTAGTACAACAAAATATCATATTTTAGTTTCAGATGTAAGAGGATTGGAATCATTTTTCCCCTAGAGAATTTTTCTACCAGAGTGTCCTTATGTACATAAATATCGACTGCGACAAAAGGTAAAGGACGGGACGTGAATGCGTAGGGTGTAGCAAGCGATGCGAGCAAAGTGTGCGAGAGAGAGAGAGAGAGAGAGAGAGAGAGAGAGAGAGAGAGAGAGAGAGAGAGAGAGAGAGAGAGAGAGAGAGAGAGAGAGAGAGAGACAGAGAGAGCAAAACGCTAACCCTTGGGAGCTGAGCGAGCGAAAATTCGCGCGTCGTGAGACACGCAAAACACATGGCACAAAACTTGAAATATTCCCCAAAATATCAGATTGATATTTCTTTACTATACAGTCAAATATAACAAAACATCACAAATTGATGTCTTTTTTTTTTTTTTTTTTTTTTCCCTCCTTTCTTTCAATAAAACATGAAACGTTGTCTTAGATAATACATTCTTCTTGTGGGATATAAGGTTCTATATTTAATAATATTGTTTTAAACCTACAAAATTTAAATAACAGATCTAATCATATTGCTATGGTATAAATTGAAATTGTAAGAAGTTTCAAGTTTAATTAATTTACGACTATAAATCAAATTTTAAAGATATTTGTATATTATATTGTTAAAATGTAACTTAAAAAATAATGCTTGGCAAAAAAAAAAAAAAAAAAAAAAAAAAAAAAAAAAAAAAGGTAAAAGGTTTGGTATTTTTTTTTTTATCGTCATATCATATATCAAGGAATGAAACGAAAACGTCTTTGTACATCTAAATTGTTGTCAGAATGGACCCAGGATAATTTTAATAATATATCTATATTAAAGGGAAAAAAAAACAAAAAAAAAAAGGCTCTTGAAAAAACAATGCGTATAAAAATTTCATATAAAACGTTATTAGGTAAATTTTCAAACATAAATCGCTTTTGTTTGTATACAGACGACGAGTAAAGAGAAAAAAATGGTGTTTTGAACGAATAACATCTTTATATTCTGAAAATAGTGTTCATATTTTTGCTTTCGTTTGTTGTTGTTTTTTTGCGACATCAAAGAGACATAAAATTGTTTGCATTCTTTACGTCAGATATATATTTTTTTGTACCAAAAGCATTGAATTTTTACACATACATTCATATATATATATATATATATATATATATATATATATATATATATATATATATATATATATATATATATATATATATATATATATAATATAGAAACCATAGAACAAACTTTTTTTATTCGACACTTTTTTTAAAGATAAATTTTATTCAAGATGAGTCTTGCATTAACATATATACAAAATATTCGAAAAGATAACTTTTTGCTTTTATAGGCAATACATTGTCAAAATGTCTTGCAACTTCATCGATAGAAATATTTTATCTAAAAAAAGAAAGAGAGTAGAAAATTTTAGTATCAATTTTGTACAGAAATATAACAATATAAACTATATTATAACTTTTTCTTTCACAGCAATAAAAAAAATAAGAAAATCTTGCATAATTTAAACAGTGCATAACATTATTAGGGGAAATAAAAGAAAAAACGACGCGGTAAGAAAAAAAAAGTTTAAAATCCTTTCATCCTTACAAAGTTTTGTGTACTGCGAAAGATTTTAGTTGAAAGAAACTTGCAAAGTAGGCTAGTCTCCACAAGGGACGGGATCTTTTAAAGTTAAACCACGAGGTGCTGGAGTGAGAGACTCTTATACATTGCGGATTTGTGCGGTTCCAAACTTCGCACTATCTCGCCGCAACCAAGCTAGTTTTGGTTTAACTTTAAGTAAATTAGATATGTTATTGACATAAAAGAAACAAGAGATTTTAAAATTTGGTGACGAAATCTTGAATAATTTGTTTGTAAAATTCTATAGTACTTTTGACATATGTATAGAATTGCTCTTTGATTTTTGTTTATTATGTTGGCAAAATGAAATTATTTTAAGATAATTAACTTTATAAGCGTACGTATTTACGTATACATACGAAATCCACAATAATGTACATATTTAATCTCTAGTTAAAACCTTAGCTAAGTTTATTTATTTTATAAGAATAAGATTTCTTTATTGACCCAGGCAGTTCATAGTAACATGTAGTGTTACAACAAGCGTTGATCTTGTCAAAGAAAAAATTTACAATAAATTATTGTTGCAACAATGATAATATATATTATAATATATATAAAAAAAAACTAACTTTCTTAGTAATTTTAATCACAGACTGCGCAACTTACGTCGGTAAGTTAAGTAACTAAATATATTTAATTGAATGAGCATATATTTTATGTTTTATATCATTTTATTAGTTGCAATTATATCAGCTCTTAGAAGTTTTATTCAAATACATAAATAGCGTTCTATATACCTTATATTCTTCTTCCTTGAAAAGGCAGGATTTCTTTTCATTCATACAGTATAATATAAATTTTGAATACTATTTATTGAACAACTTAGGATCTATATGATTTATGAAATCAGTTTATATTTATTGACTAGTGATTTTTAATTTGTCTCTATTAAACATTTGTGTGTAATAATTGATAGAGGACATATAGATACCCTCTCGTATCTCCTTCTGTTTTCATGGAGCACTAAATATAACGTAAATTACATAATGAAAAAAGTAATCGGGTGTTCCAATTAAATATTGAACGAAAGACATAGTTTGCAGTCAATGTAACAGAAAATAAAAGATAAAACCAAATGCTAATTGTAGAACTTTTATATATAGAGACTATTTCGATCTCAATTACGTTTTCTGTATTTTGTAATGTCTTTTTCTAAACCTCAATAAAATGGATGGAACTCATTATTGAGTTAATTGTTTGACTTTGTACTTGTCTTGGCAAAAAGACGATCAGATGAACTTGATGAGCATACTTTTTGTCTCCAGAAACAATCACTATCTTTCGCTATTTGTACGTTACGAAACCACCACTATAACAATACAGTCTTTTCAAACTGTTTAGAGGCAACTCTGAAATGAAACAACTCGAGACAAAACTTTTTTTATATATATCAACTGATGAACAAAAAATACGAAGTTTTAGATTAGGTTTAATAACATCGAACCTCCGCACAACGACACATAATAATACTATGTAATATCTTTTTGCCCACGAACAAAAATGGCGACAGCTTCAAGCATTAAATTGTAATCTGTTTAACGAGAGAAAGTATAGTCTACAATGAACTTTTTCGTATAATATCCCAAGGCAAAAATAAAATACATGATAATTTTCTCTTTCTCTTGCTTTTTCATGATAATAATATTTTTTTTACTTTTTTTTTTATAAATGTAGATTTTACTTAATTCGTGTGTTGATAAAATTCTGTTAACGACGGAATAAGAAAAATGAAATTGTATAATTCAATATTTGCAATGATTTTTGTCTTCAAGCACATGATATTTATGTAATAATATCATGTAATTCATGTTGTATATTATATGACTTGATATTCAAAACGGTCTGCTTTCAAATAACTGGATTTATATTGATCAAAGCGGCGGTTACGCCTGCAAAGATAGTAATTGCGCCTTATCTGCTGCACAAACTACTGTCCGTTGACTCTATACTTTATATACTTTATTACCACTTGTAGCCTCAGATTATACTTTAAGAGTACCAAATTTTCTAAATTTACAGTAGATTCTTGCGCAAAAAGCCTACGTGTGGAACTTTTAGGTGCACCTCTACTATTTTTAAAATTTATATTTTTTATTATATTTTTGTGTTATTCAATATTTATGTTTCTCTTAGATGTTTGTTGTTGTTTCTGTTTTTTTGCAGTATCGCGTGCCGCAACCGTGACTGACGGTGCGTTAATCTCCACCACTCCCAGTGAAGCAGCGCCTGAGACCCCAATAGTCCCAGTAACCCGCACAGAGTCCCCCAAACTACTGGGCTACATATTTGACACGCACTCGAGCTTGAAGCATCATCATCATGATCACCGGTGGGGTCCTCACTTTGAAGAGACTCGAAATTTGACCAACATGACGGTACAAATTGGAAGTACTGCCGTCCTCGACTGTCGTATCAGTTTACTGCAGGACAAAACGGTGAGTAATAACAGCTCCTCATTATAGAGTTCAACTTCCAAAACATCTTCATGCATAAAAACTGATAACAAGTTTTTTATATAATTCTAATTTAACAGATGGGATCTGTTGGCTATCATTTCTAATGTATCAAATGATACAATAGCCTAAGCTGATATGCATTTTTGTACGTATCTATTATGATTTTAGGATTCTGAGAGAAATGAATAAAGACATTTTGAATTTGAATTTTGAATCCTAATACTGAAAGTAGTCCTGAGAAATTTAGCATCATCTCTGCTCAAAAGCACTTTTAATTATAATTGGCTTAGAAATATATCAAAATACATAATTTAAATCCTAAATTTTAATATCATGAATTTCAATAATTGCAGGGTATTTTAAAAATGTATATTGTGGCTCAACCAAGAAAATAACTAAAAAAAAATTCAGAATAAAAAGGTTTTCCTTTTCTTTCTTGTCAAAAGTTGCCATTGTATTGTGCAAAATGTGATGATACTTACTCTGGCTGCAAAATGTTGACTATTTTTCCGCATAAAACAATACCAAGACGAACAATTAAAATTATGAAATGAAGTTTTCATTAAAATAATTAATAGCCAGATAAAAACAATGCCAAATTATTAAATAAATAAATTCTAATAAACTATACAGAATACTTTTATGTTCATTTTCACTATAGCAATCAGTATATTATATAATATTTTCAAAAGCTCTCAAAATAAGTCTATATTTATTGCACTTAATTGAGTATACATTTAATAGTATGAAAGTAATTAGATTTTGCAATAACAAAATTTTGTAATTTAGGTCATAAAAAGCAAGTAATGGATCACTGCGGATATTTTTGACTAAATTGACATTCATCATGGCTGGTCATGGTAACTTTTTAGTCACAAAAACAACATTGCAGGTATATGATAAAGCTAACTGAATTTCACATAATAGTAAATCAATTATATTTTGTACGTATAACTATAAATATTCTCTGCTTTTAATACAGTGAACTATGCTTTTTGTTGATGATTAAACAATGATGATGATGAACTATACGGTGATCTGAATTATTATTGACAAAATAATATTTACCGCATTGTGTACTGTGTTTGTGTGTGTATGTCATACACGTGTATAATACACGTTTAATATAATTTTACGTCATCTTTCCTCTTCAAACGTTTAATTTATTTTATAGCAATTTTATTAATATACATTATATGTATACAAAATGTTTTGTTTTTGTAATCAAATCCATGATATTTATCATTGAATTAAGAAAATTAATATATAAAACAAGTAAAATTTATTTTGTACTGATATTGTTGATATTATATTATTATTATTCTATATTGTCAGAGACAGATGTGCATGATTATAATAGAAGCCTTTTTATCATCATTTATGAATTAAAGAGAGATTAAGTTGGAAATGACAAGAAAAGATCTTAAAATGTTTCTTATCGTAATATGTCTTCTCATAATACTCGCATATATACTATATATATATATATATATATATATATATATATATATATATATATATATTCAAATATTATACTCTATTGTTTTTTGAAATTTTAATTAAATATTATTGTATTATTTTTGAATCATAATATATTATATTATTTTATTAATACTGTATATAATCTTATTAACATGTGAATTGTATTGTACTTAAAATTTACAACACGTAGTGGAAAATAGTCTAGAAATTGTGTTTTACAACTTGGAGCTTGTGTATAAAATGTAAGCAAAAGATGGAGAGAGAGAGAGAGAGAGAGAGAGAGAGAGAGAGAGGAGAGAGAGAGAGAGAGAGAGAATATGAGTGAAATTCTGTCATTAGTATTCCAAACATGAAAGAAAACTCGGTCTTTATAAACATCATCGATGCCGGCAATTGCAAGTATTATGTTCACTCCACAACTTATTTTTAAGAGAAAAAACAAACGTTGAATGCGTGACCGTTATCCAAAATAGAGTAACCATCAACTTGATCTTCTTTTTGCGATCAATGATTCTAACTTCTTTAACTATTTAACTTTTTTTTCTTTTCCTGAAAATGTTAGACTTAAATTAAATTGAAGTTCATCTCTCTCTCTCTCTCTCTCTCTCTCTCTCTCTCTCTCTCTCTCTCTCTCTCTCTCTCTCTCTCTCTCTCTCTCTTGCTCTCTTGCTCTCGCTCTCGCTCTTATATTTTTTAGGTTCATTAGAGAAAGAGAATGAAAAGTTTTCATTGGAAATCAAATTGTTTTTCTTCTTCTTCTTCTGTCTTTCGCAACTGTTTTATGAGTTTTATCATCTCTTGAATGGAAAAGTGTGTCCTGATAATTAGCTTGATCCTGTTTGTCAATTAATTAGTTTACTAAGAATTGCGCTATGAGATACATGCCATTTTATTACATGTAATAAAAGTCTATTCTATTCTCTTTTTTTTTCTCTTTTTTTTTTAAGTTTAAATTTTTGTTAGAAAATAAATTGTACTCACGATGCGGCTGATTTTGTTGATTTAAATAAACAATACGGTTCTTACAATACTTTCAAAGAATGAACTCACTAAAATATTAGGTTCGATTTGTACATCCTTAAGTCCTTTTATGTTACATAAATGTATATAGTAGAGCGTGAAACTTTCAAAATAGCCAACCTATTTGAATTTAATTAACAAATTAGTATAAATGTTTATTATTATTATCTTTTTATT
This sequence comes from Ecdyonurus torrentis, assembly GCA_949318235.1. Lineage (NCBI taxonomy): Eukaryota > Metazoa > Arthropoda > Insecta > Ephemeroptera > Heptageniidae > Ecdyonurus > Ecdyonurus torrentis. The sequence goes on along the minus strand of OX439128.1, from coordinate 15,968,579 downwards.
CTACAGTCACACACAAGCATGTAATGCAGCATTGTCAGATTTTGGGAGACACTCACTAATTATTATTAATCTGATAATGGACATACATACTAACCAAACTAAATTACATTATGATAAGGAGTCATCGCTTATCAGTGCACCGCCTTTCAGCTTAATACGTTAACAGAAATATGACAACGCAAAACTTAATAATTTATAAAAATGATATTATTACATCAAATTTGATTGAACTATTTCTCGAAGTACATATAACATAGAGGATAAAACATACTGGGGGAGAATTTGAGACAAACGATTCATCATTGTAAGCTGTGTCATCGCAAAGCTCACTTCTGTTTTATTTCACCGTCAGTATACAAAAGCCAACACAATTTCTCTTTTTCTTAAGAATTTAATAAATTGAAATAACAGTTTCCTAATGTAAAGATAGAAGAAAAAAAAAACTATAAAAAAATTTGTCTAATATGTCAGGAGAAAAAAAGTCTTGAGAAATTTTCATTTTAATGAATGACTGTACATTACACTAAATTAAATCTTTCACTTTATCTTACATACAGAAAGCTAACAAATTGTGGGATAAATTCAAGATATTCATGCCGTCGCTTCTTCATATATGGAAATAAGAAGGTTCATACATTTTTACATAACTTTTTTTTATACAAAATTATATGAAGCACTATATCTCTTATCATAATATTATACTTAACATTTCTCACAAAAATGAGATGTGGAATAAAATTAATTTTGAAAATAAAATAACTCACGTGCGTATTATAAAAAATTTGTATTATTTTCATTATTAATATAAAAAAATTTAAGCGCAAATACCTAAATTTTTTATATATTTTAATTATAAAACAAAACCATTATGTAAAAAAAAAAAAAAAAAAAACAATTACATATTTTTTATATATAGTTACTTATATTAACTTTTTGAAATATATATATAAAGCACACACACATACATATACATACATACTTTAATTAAAGTATAAAATGTTTGTTCATAAAGCTTTTTAATTGTTATTTTTATTAAAAAATTACATGCTCTTATTTTGTTTGATGACCTAATTTAGTTTTAGCAAAAGTGCTTGCGTTTCGTAATTAGTTTGGTGGACCGGCTCACCTGAATGTAATTACTGCTTTTACCACGCGTGCAGGTACAAAATTATAGAGAACTTCACAGACCATCAGATATGATTTATCAATGAGTCATCACTAATTAAAGTAAATTGAAAAAAAAAAAAAAAAAAACATTCTAGGTTTAAAACTGTTAGTAAAATTTTGTTAATTTTATGTTTGTTTTAATTTATTTTCTCTTAGATGTAAAGCAGGATGAGGTCCGACTGTATTGAGAATTCCATTCAATCACAGAAAACTTAACTCGTATAGTTTGATAAACTTAGAAGCTATTTTTTTTCTCTCGATAAAACGTCATGAATAATAAAATAATAATCAAATCAAATGGTTTCAAATGTACGTAATTTAAAATAATTAATCTTCCTTTTTTATTAAATAATTGTTACTTAATGTAATTCTCTTTCTTACTTTTGATTATACACAAAAATACGTACCCTACTTTGCACTTAACTCTGGATCTAGAATGAGGAACTATTGTCTATACTTGGAAATTGTAAACAATTTTGTACAATATAGAAGTTATTTGAAATATTTTAACATATTATTGTATAGTAAATGATACTGATGCATAAAGTAAGGGCGGGGCTCTAAACAAAAGAGGGACGTCAGTTTGCAACAAGGATTAATTGCAGTTCAAAATCTGATGATCCGTACACGAGAGAACAGAACGCATACATTGCTATTTCTATTTTACCCTTTACTTTGCTTACTTTCAGTTAATTGAGCCCCCACTACCCCGCATACATTAATTTAAACGTATACAATACATTGTACACTATTATTCACAGTTCATACATGACATAAATATCCATGTATATGCTTAATGTAGGTTAAAGCAAAAGGTTATATTATAGAGAATAACATAAACTGTAATTTATCATAATATTGAGCAGCTTCTTATATTATTGTGACGGTCTCAACTTTTATTTTTTATTATTTACTGTTCCGCTGGAAGGCATTTTCTTTTTCCTTTTCTTGTTCTTTCTTTCATATCATGCTTTCTTCTTCATTTCTTCATTTCTTTCTTTCTTTCTTTCTTTCTTTCTTTCTTTCTTTCTTTCTTTCTTTCTTTCTTTCTTTCTTTCTTTCTTTCTTTCTTTCTTTCTTTCTTTCTTTCTTTCTTTCTTTCTTTCTTTCTTTCTTTCTTTCTTTCTTTCTTTCTTTCTTTCTTTCTTTCTTTCTTTCTTTCTTTCTTTCTTTCTTTCTTTCTTTCTTTCTTTTCTTTCTTTCTTTCTTTCTTTCTTTCTTTCTTTCTTTCTTTCTTTCTTTCTTTCTTTCTTTCTTTCTTTCTTTCTTTCTTTCTTTCTTTCTTTCTTTCTTTCTTTCTTTCTTTCTTTCTTTCTTTCTTTCTTTCTTTCTTTCTTTCTTTCTTTCTTTCTTTCTTTCTTTCTTTCTTTCTTTCTTTCTTTCTTTCTTTCTTTCTTTCTTTCTTTCTTTCTTTCTTTCTTTCTTTCTTTCTTTCTTTCTTTCTTTCTTTCTTTCTTTCTTTCTTTCTTTCTTTCTTTCTTTCTTTCTTTCTTTCTTTCTTTCTTTCTTTCTTTCTTTCTTTCTTTCTTTCTTTCTTTCTTTCTTTCTTTCTTTCTTTCTTTCTTTCTTTCTTTCTTTCTTTCTTTCTTTCTTTCTTTCTTTCTTTCTTTCTTTCTTTCTTTCTTTCTTTCTTTCTTTCTTTCTTTCTTTCTTTCTTTCTTTCTTTCTTTCTTTCTTTCTTTCTTTCTTTCTTTCTTTCTTTCTTTCTTTCTTTCTTTCTTTCTTTCTTTCTTTCTTTCTTTCTTTCTTTCTTTCTTTCTTTCTTTCTTTCTTCTTTTTTTTTTACAAACTTTGCTTCATTGGAATTTATTTCAATTGTATTGCAATTAATTTTCTACTCATCACTATAAAAAGAGAGAGAGAGAGAGAGAGAGAGTATATAAATATGTGTTTCTTCTTTAATCTATAAAATCAGAATCGGGATAAACGAATAATCATTATTTTATTTTCATAATAAATTATATTTGGAGTTTGCTAAGTAACCAAACAGCGATAATGTTTGTTTTATTTTTTTTTTTAGTTAAATTTCACATTTCAGAGAGAGAGAGAGAGAGAGAGAGAGAGAGAGAGAGAGAGAGAGAGAGAGAGAGAGAGAGAGAGAGAGAGAGAGAGAGCAAAGGGAAAATAAATTTAACGTAAATGAATGAATAATTCTTTAATATTTTGTTTAACACAATTAGTTTAATATAATTATGATGTGTAAGTAAATGGAAATGAGCCCCTGCAATTACATTTAATAATAATAATAAATATGTTTTATTTAGAGGCCAGAAAAGGTACAAACAAACCCACTTTCATGGTCCTCTGACTTCTTTTAACAATTTCTTATGTTTAGAGTATTTAATTTTTTACAGTAATAAATTACACATAGTTATTTGAGCTCTTCTTTATCAACATGCATGCTTTATACATAGATTTTTCAAAAAATATACTTCAACAATAACCAACAATACGACAACACGTTCAAGAATTTGGGATATTATAAACTTTTAATCCATTAACCCTTTTATGAATTTTATTTATCGTTCTTAAAAATACTGTTTAATATATTATATTTTGTGGCATATATTATAATGCTTAATTATAGTTTGCAGGTTTAATATTTCTCAGTAGTGTTTCTAAAGTATTTATTCAAATTAGAAACAAAAATACCAATTTAAAAAATATATATATATATATAATTAAAATTTTATTATTATATAAAAAGTATTATATTAAGAAAGAACTCAATTTTTCATCGATTCGTTAGACTTTTTTCTTTTTTCAAACTATTTGAAGTATTTTTAAATAATTTTTAAGGTATGACCTGAAGCAATAAAAAAAAAACTATACTTCTTCTCTTTCTGTTTAATACTTATTACATGGTTTTTCTTATTTTTACAGAATAATATCCTTGCTTATTGCTTTACATATTATTTTTGCATTGTTCTACACAGTATTAACAAATTTATATGTAAGTCCACTTAAACGCTAACCTAACACTGCATCATGTGTTTCAGGTCTCATGGGTTCGGCGTAAGAACGGTGACCAATTGGACCTTCTAACGGTGGGGCTTCACACTTATAGCGGTGACTCTCGTTACACAATCGAGTTCCAATACCCAAACAATTGGCGCTTGCAAATCAAGTTTTCCAACAAGAGAGACGAAGGGTTGTATGAGTGTCAAATCTCCACACATCCTCCAAGGGTTATTCAAAAAAAAAGCAAACCGATCTACACTTTACAAATTTGTGACTACCTGGTGAATCCACACATGTTTTATATAGCAGAAGCTCCAGGTAGCCGCGACTTTGTAAAGTGTAGATCGGTCATTCTTTGGAAATTTGTAAAGTGTAGAAGCTTCATCTTGACGCGAAAAGATCGATAAGTAATAACGAAACTGTCTCGAAAGAAAGGGGCGTAGAAAATATATGTATAACTATAATTTAAATCAACCTTTATAAATATAGTAACGCAGATTTAGTCAGAAAATGGAACACACCTTCTTTAAAAGATGCAGGTTATGAATCACTATAGTATTATTTTATAAAGACTTTGTGTAGTTTTTATTTCAAAGTTTTCCCACGGGCATGCACTCGTGCCTGTTATACTATTATTCGTGCACATAATAAAACGCCGCAGCATTTTTTTTTTAACACTACAGCAGAGTATTGGAATTTTCTTTACGATTCAAACACGTATAGAAACATTGAATTTTTTTAAGTTAAAACTTTGCCAATATCGACCATTGTTTATTTTTAATTCAACTTTATTTTTCAATACAAGAAATAAGTATTTACGTATTGGTTTTATTTTAAGTAGAAAATACCTGGACAATTTCGTACACATTACAATCAATATATTAAGTATGTACAGTATATAAGGGCTCAAAGAAATTCAATGTCCTTAAAATTGCTATTTTAATTAATTGCATAGGAATGGTCTATTTTGTCCTAATTAAAGCTATGCTGATTCTCTACTTTTTAGGAAAAGACCTAAAGACTCAAATTCATCAGCGTTTAAATTAACTTGTATGTTAAATTGACTCTCAAATTTTATTGCAATTTTCAAATGCAATTAAAAAATTTGAGTTAACTTCCGAGCATTCATTATACTTAACTTAAGTAAAAAATAATTGGCAGATTATTAAGTGTGTTCTATATTTTCAGTTCTTTGTAATTTTACATTATTTTTCTCTATACAATTATATAGCTTTGAATTCGTTGTATTATACTCAAGATATAATTATTTCATATATTTAATACTATAACAAATTGCAAAAATTCTCATTTCTTGAAATTATTATGTTATCGATTTTGTTAAATAAATTATTACTGTAATGATACCGTTTACATCATCAAGTAACAGTGTTATAAAGTCATTAACAGCAATTTATATTTTATTACACCAAGCTTGAAATATTTTGAAATTTTTATTAAGACATAAAAATAAGATTTTTTTTTTTTTTACTAACCCAGGCAGTTCATGGTAACTAGAGTTACAACAAACATTGGTCTTTTGTCATATTATAAAATTTATATAAATATATATGAGGTATGAACTTATCTAAAAGGTCTGTAAAATATCTACTCTGTATTTTCCTTCTCATTTTTCGTTTATAGTGTCTCTCTCTCTCTCTCTCTCTCTCACACACACACACACACACACACACACACACACACACACACACAC